>JAPDSC010010412.1:13059-30831 GCA_026290005.1 Latrodectus geometricus | reverse complement strand
TTTGTAACATTATAACTTATCAACATTTCCTTTTGAGCATCTATTTTGTATCCCATGATCTTAACTCAATAAAACATTTTTTTGTGATAAATATTTTCTAAAAGGTCTAATCTCGATAATAAATTCCTTGCTGTAACGAAAATATATGACATATTAAAACTATTTTTAAGACTTTTTACTGAAAAATTTAGATTTTAAATGTTTCAAGAAAGAGTAGGTATTCTTCTGAGTTTAATGATATTTTTATAATTCTTAAATTTTGAATTTTAATTCGCTTAATTTTTGAAATTGCTTTTATTTTTGAAACTTTTTATGGAGTTCTCTTATAAAAAAAAAAAACTTTCTTCAACATAGTAATTAACATCTGGATTGTGAAAGTATATAGGGCAGTGTTTCCCAACGTGGGGCCCACGCCCCACAGGGGGCAATTTGATTGTTCAGGGGGGCAATCCGGAAATGTACTCGAGACGAGTTTAACCCTTTCGCTTCGGGCCATTTAAATGCAATGCCAAATTTAACGAAAAAAGCAAATTCTTAAATAATTACGGTAAATAATTATTGGGTATAATTTTGCTTGACGAGACCAAAATATCAACTGGGTGTTTGGCGTCGTCAAGTTAACTTCCCTGTGGCAGACGGCAGGCTCCACGGGGAATCCCGGACGTTTTAAAATCTCGGTAAACAACGCAGTTGTTCGCACTTGAATGGTCCATTGCATTGTATGTAGTGTTGACAGAATTAAGTTGGTGTCAATTTGAAATAAGTGTCCGTCAAAACTGTTGCAAAAACTCGGTTATTTAATAAATATATAAATTGTATAGATAAAATTGGTAAGTATTTGCTTTTATTTTTATTTATTTTAGAAACATAACTTTCCAGAAAATTTTGTCAAATGGAAAAAATATATTATTTTGCGGTGGCAGTGTAGTAAATGTGTTATTTACGTTTAAATTAATATGTATTTTTTAGTATACGTTTACTCTGTCACATTAAATTAAGTTTAACACATACTTTAATTTTAGTTTTTAATCGATCTTATATTTATTTCTTATAGCCCCCATAGTTAAATGAGTGGTGCAAGCAAGAAAAAAACTCGTCAGTATTTGGTGGAATATTTAAAATTTGGGTTCATACCCACTGTCCAAGACGAGCGGATTCTTTTTTGTCTTTTATTCCAGCAATGCTTGGCCAACGAATCAATGAAACGAGGTCGTCATGAGGTGCATTTAAAGGCGAAACATAGAGCTCATATTAATTCAGATTTGAATTACTTTAATACTTTAAAGAAAAAATTTGAAAAGAGAACAACATTAAAGTCTCTATTTACTGTTCATACTTCAACTAGTTATCAAATTTCTTTATTCATCGCTAAAACTGGAAAAAATCATACTATAGAAGAGAATTTAATAAAACCGTCAATATCATCATTTCTTAAAACGGTTCTTGAAAAAGATGACAAAGATGAAAAAGCTATGCCACTCAGTAACAATACTGTTAGCAGAAGAATAGACGAAATGAGTGAAGATGTTGAAAAATTGAAAACTAGAAATTTCTCAGTGCAAATGTATGAATAAACTTTGAGAGACAGTGAGGCAGTATTGATATCTTACGTAAGATATATTGATAAAGGACATTTTGAAGAAATGTTGTTCTGCAAAAGATTAGATAGCACCACACTTCCAAAGATATATATAATATACAAAAAAACTACTTTGATGTCAATGATATACCAATGAAAAATATAGCATCTTGTGCTGCAGATGGTGCTCCTAATATGATGGGCAAGAAAATTGGTTGCTTAAAATTGATGAAAGATGCGAATCCAGAAATGATTCTTGTGCATTGTGTTATTCATAGGGAAAACTTGGTAGCTAAAAACATATCGCCTGTTCTAAATGAAATACTACATTCAGTTATAAAGTGTGTTAATACTATTAAAGCTAATGCCAAATGTGAACGTCTCTTCAAGCTATTTTGTGAAAAACAAAATGAGGATCGTGTTAGACTTTTACTTCATACTGAAGTAAGATGGCTATCTAAAGGGAACTGCTTGAAAAGATTTATGGAACTGTTTGATACTCTTAGTGATTTTTTAAGTGACAAACCTGAAATGAAGTATCTATTAACAATCGATGGTAAAGCATTTGTGAGTTATTTAGCCGATATCTTTGAAAAACTAAATAAATTAAATAAGCAACTTCAAGGAACAAATAAAACTCTTGTCGATACAAAAGCGAAGATATTTTGTTTCAATACTCATGTTGAGTTATGTCAGAAAAATATTAACAACAAAAACTTTCAACAGTTTCATTGGCTCCAAAAATGATACCGCATTACTTGTTTTTGTCAATCATCTGAATATTCTATCGGCTGATTTAAAAGAAAAATTTTCTGATTTGAAACAAATTGATTTTCAAACATGGATGTTGCAGCCAATGTTAGTGGATTTGTATGATATATCAAATATGGAGTATCAAGAAGAACTTGCAGAATTACAAAATGAGTCAGTTAAAACTTTAATTTAATTAAGGAGCGATGGCATGGCTTTGTGAGTAAAAAGAGATCAAATACCCAAATTCAACGAAATGAGCAAGAAAACTATTGCTACCGTTTCCATCTTCATATTAAGCTGAATGTGGATTTAGTGCTGTAAATGATTTACTGGTAAAAAAAAAAGAAATCGGCTGGATTTAACACAACGTGGAGACTTGAGACTGATGCTAACCAAATTGGAACCTAATTGGTTAGAATATAAAATAATTGGTTAGAATATAAAATACTTGTGCAGCAAGCATCAAGCGCAAGGATCTCACTAAATTAAAATAATAAATAAATATAGAAAAATCTTTATTAAAACTATTTGAAATTTGAATGTCAGTTTTTGATTATGTGTTTTGAAAATCTACTTACTGTGTTTCGTTAACAATTTCCTAGTGATATGTACCTAAAACCTATCATTTAAGTTCCTTAAGTGAACAATTCAATTTCTTGATAATAAAAATTATGTATGTTACATGGAGGGGCATAGGAATTTCGGAAAGTCTAAGGTGGGGCATGGCACAAAAATGGTTGAGAAACACTGATCTAGGGTCTTGTTCTTGAAGAAATATGCCTAATGTGTTCCAGGTTTGTCTCACAGGCAATGTCTATTTTACACATGTATAAGAAGTTTTGTTTTATAGTAATGAAAGTTATTAAAATACATACAGATTACGGACACTTAGATAAATGTAATCAAAGGACATCTATAACCTATTTTCTTTATTTTAATAAACTAGTTAATGACAAAATGTCTTAAATCCTACTATTGAAGATACTACTCTAAAAAAAACTAGTAGTTAAATTTGATTTTTATTGGTAAATAATCTATTATTTTTTGCTTACAATTCAGCTTTATTTTCCTTTGTAATAGACAGTTAAATGAATTATTATTTATTAGAAATAAATGCATCAGATTACTCATTTACTAGAAACAAATGCATCAGAAAAATAAAGAATTTTAAGATTTTTGATAAAAAGTTGTCTGTTCTTTTGATTGGTAGCTTACAACTTTAAAAAGGATACAGTATCTTAGATGCTTCCTAAATTTAGCTATTATTACATTTATTTTGAGTTTTGAAAATATTTATTAATATTTCTGTATTTTTGATGTTCAAAGTTTATGAAACTATCATATTAATTCCCAACAAAGTTTTATTTAATTTTATTTTGATTTTATTTTTAAATTAATTTTCGCAAATGGAATCTAGTAAAATCTCACTTATTTTGTAATTTTAGTTCTTCAACAAACCATATGAAAAATCTTTTTAACAATTTTAAAATGTTTTATTAATTCAGTTTCTAAAGAAACTAAATGATTAAAATATCTTTCTCGAATATGTAACTATAAATTAGTGTAGTTTATAATTAAATAAATTATAAATTACTTTATTTTTCTTAACACTTTCTATTAGAAAAGGTAAAATTTCTAAAAGAAAGAACTAAGAGCATAAAACTTATATTAAAATTTGTGAAAAATTATTTTTAGAGAAGTATTTAAATATTTTGCAAAAAAATTAATTTTGAAAATATTCAATTTTTAGAGCATTTGAGGAACGTTTGAAATACTTGAAGCATGAGGATTTAACATTCAACATAAGATCCTTTATAATTAGAGAAACCTTTACACACATTGTGATTTTAAATGTTTCTTAAAATTTAATTATTATAAATATATTTTTTTGATTTATTTAGTTTCTCGTAAATAATGATATGAAAATTCATAAAACAAAAATTTAGAAATGGAATTTTCTGAGAATTGAAATAGAGGTTTCACTGAAATAATTCAGTGAAGATTAAATTTATTCTGAATTCTGCGAGAAATGTCATATGAGTAGAGCATGTTTAATTAAAATTTCTAAACTTTTGAAGTACTTTTGTAAATTAAATTGATTATTCAGTGGAAATCAAGAATTTTTCCCTATCTTAATTTTTACAATAAGAATTGTTATCATAATTTTTATTTTAAACTTGGAAGTGTATTAAAGATAATATTATAAATTAGCAATTTATTAAATTGCTAACTCTGATTCTTAGTAGTTTTTCATATAATGCAATCTTCATCAACCGTCCCCATTACATTGAGTTTTGTGGTAAAATTTTTATTCCTCTCTTAATTGCAATAGTAAAGTAATCTTATTATTAAAATGCAAATTAGATTATAAGAATAAAATATTAGTTTAAAAATTTAGTTTCTAATAATGAAGTTGAAAATCTATTATTCACAATTCCTCTTCTTTTCTTAACTTGTTCAGAGGAAATTGTAATTTCAATAATTTGTTGACTATCCGTCAATACGCATAAAGTACATATTATTGAATAGATTTTCAGAAATATAGATTTAAAAGGATTAATAGAATCGAAAAATTAGTTTATTTATAAATTATTTTTATAAAATGGAGCTCTAAAATGAATAAATATTTAATTAATATATTTGAATGACAGAATTTAAGCGGAGATAATGTGAACACGTTATTAATTATTCATAAAACTGTTCTTATTTTTATGTATTGCAAATGATTTAAAACAGAAGAAAATATTCAGGTTTCTCTAATTTTTCCGTAAAAGTATTTCTAGAAATTATTAATTATTTTTATTCATAAAAAGTTAGGCTTCAATATTTTTCCTTATTTTATTATATTTTTAAGGAAATAAACATAAATATTAAAATGTATCACATAATAAAGTATATAATTGAAATAGATCTTTATTAATATTAAGTAATTAGTAAATTATTTTCATAATACATTATTTGATTTCAGAAAAATAATAAAAATTTTTAAGTTTTTTTCTTCTTAATTCCTCCTTAAATTTAATTCATTGCTTGATTAAACTAAACTATCTAATTGAAATACAAAATGATTGTTAAGATGTCCCGTGTATGAAATATTCTTTTGGAAAGATTGAAAGTTCTAAATTCTCAATTATTAATTAAGTAATTATCAATAAGCAAAAATGTTTAATATTCTGAGAGTAGATTTAAAAAGACATACTAGTTTCTATAATAATTTGTTCATATCATTTGCGTTGCATATGAAGAGAGTTTTAATGGAACAAAATTTACTGATCTTAATTATTTTTGCATTCATTTTTTAATATTATACAGCTCAATGTCATTTTTTAATTGTTACAATTATGTTTGTATTATTTTTGCGAAATTTAAATATATTAAAATTATAATTCCTTTTTAAAAATCAATAAATTTATTTTAGTCAAAAATTACTAAAACTGTAGAAACATTTATAAGCAAATACGTATTTTTATCATGAATTATTTTTAAAGAGTTTTAATAAACACAAATATATATATATAGCTCATTATTATATTATATAAATTTCATTATGTACTTTCTTCAAGAAATGTGTATTACCTTATATTGAAGAAGAAATTACATGCGTTTGTATGTTTTAACAACTTAAGAACTATCAATGAACTTACTTTCATCAAAGTTTTTACTTATGTTTCGCTGAACCTTAGATATCATGCAATTAACCCCACAGAATTTTTTATAACTTAAAAAAATGAGTAAATTCATAATTCAGAAAATTAATTTGATGCTTATTAAATAGAATAAATTTTAAAATACCTCATATAATAAAAACTATAATTTCTGCAATAGCTGAATGAACCAATTTTTTTGTAAGCAGTTGTCGAAATATAATTGTACTTCATGTATTTCCGTCAAACACTGAGTGGGCTTAATATATATTTTCGACATTATAACAATGGATAATCAAAATTTAGGAAGGATTTTATAGCGAGCAACTCTCATAAATTTCTTTTCGAAAGATTTTTCCTGGTTCTTATAACATAAATATGAAAAATGGGGTCAGGTTGTAGAGTTAGAGAACAGCTACTTAATGGAAACTTCCAGTTCATAACTCATTTCATTTTTATCATTCGTAACTTAGAAAAGTTTTGACATGTTTCTGAACTGTTTTTTTTCTATTTTAGAAGTATGCATATTTTAAATCTATATTTTTGTTTTTTAATAAATTTTCATTTTTTTATATATAAATTTTGGAGTGTTATAAGCCATTTTCTTGAATATAACAAATGTGGTTTTCGTAATTTATATTTATGAATTTATTAAATTTCATAGAGTTTGAAATTTATTGGAGGGAAATTTTTTTAATAAATTACTATTAAATAATTCCTAGCAATCATTTTCAAAAAATTGAAGAAGATTGATTATTTGGGAAGGCTTTTTTAATAATTTGTAGAATTAAGAATTGCTCTTTGAATAAATTTAATTTTAAAATTGTAAGAGGCATCGGTATTTTAAAATTGTTCTAAAAAAAAAAACTAAAAATAAGGAGGAAATAGAATTAGTATGAAACTTAGAAATTATGAATGAAATGTTTATATTTTTTTATAATCATATTTTAAGATAAATGAATAATTTAATCAATCAACCATAAATGATGCATCTTATTAGAAATTTTTATTTAGCAGGAAATTCGAGGCTATCGCAACAAATCATTAGAATAAATTAGAAAATTTTTAAGTGTATTATTTTTATGTTTCTGGAATTATGCAGCAAATTAAAGTTTCTTGTATTGATCACTTGGATCCATTAAAGTTTTATAGGGGTCGAATTTGTTTGATTTATTAAGTCAAATTCTTTGTAAGTTCTTTAGAGCCTTTATCTCAGACTCCAATTTATTTGGCAAGTAATTTTTTTAAGAACTTTAAAGGAAAAAATACTTCTGAAAGAACTGTTGAGTTGGATAATTTATTATTCTCCACAAATCCCACTCTCTGAACAATTATATAATAATAAAGCACTGTGACCATTTTGATAAATTTCAGACATTAAAATATATTCTATTCCTATGAAATATATCAACCTAAAACTTTTAATACCAGAAGACTGACATCAAAAGTATGGAATATCCATGTTTTTGGTGATATTTTTCAATTTCATTCACGGAATTTAATTCATTCACAAAAACACGGTGACATCCCTTGAAGACATTTTGTTGCCATATTTTATCTAATTATATAAAAAAGTAAATCTGCCAAAAAAAAAAAAAAAAAAATCACAATTAGTTAGAAAATATTAAATTATTTGTAGAAAAAAAGTCATTAAATGTTTTTTTCTGTAAGTCATTTATTAAGACTTTATTTCTAATTGCTACAGATGAATTATAATAATGTTTTTTTTCAACTTTAACGAAAGAGTTAGAGTCCTTTAAAGTTTACAACTATTAAAGTCTTACCTGTTAACATTAAATTAATTCATTTATTGTCAATATTTATATTAAAAATATTTTATTTGTATTTTTAAAATACTATAATAGTGATAATTCGTAATTTTATTTCATATCACAAATGCAGTTTTATACTATATTGTTCTCACAAATTAATTGTAAGTAAAGGTCATCTCTATATACTAATGGTCATTTCTTTGAAAACAATCTTAGAGCAGAAGTGGAAAACAGAATAAAAATGAGAAATTTTTCTTTGGTTTCAGAAATAAACTTACTACAAAATTAATCATTTAAAATAAATTAAGAATTTAGACTTTTATCTTGTATGTCTTGCTCTATGCAAGCGAAATGTGGACTTTTAATACTGACAAACATACTTTGAATATGTTTGAAGAAAAAGGTCTCACAGGTAAATTTGACCTGATAGAGTTTTGAAATCTTTACAGCCAGGCACAGGTAATACAGGTTATTCAGAATAATATGTTAAGATATTTTGGCCGTATCTAAAGAAGATAAAAAAATAATGGTGTTAAGATCCCATCTTTTAAAAATCCAATAAAACATCGAGCTAGAAGAGGACATCTAACTAGATGATATTTTAAAGTTTAAAAATTAAAAAGGAGATACTGTGAATAAAAAACGTTGGAATACGTACACTTTTGCTACAGACAAGACCTATATAGGTCTGTAACGTTAATCAAGAATAAATATTTTTAAGTATCATTTAACAAAAGAATTTTTAAAGAACTGTTTTTTAATTTTATCGTAAATGAAATTTATTTTTTCTAACTTTTAAAATATTTATCTTTATAGTAGATGAAATTTATTTGAATTTACTTTACATATGAGTTTATAAAGATGGAATAATGAATTATATAAAAACATTTCTTAATATGTGACATTTTTCTGCCAAAACTTTATAACACATATGAATTTTTTTAAAAAGTTCACATTTAGTTATACATTGGGTAAGTATTGTAATAGTTGGTGACAATTAAATATTAACAATATGATTTTTATATAGTTTATAATGTATAACAACTATATAAAAATTTAATAATAACAATATATTTTTATTTAGTTTAAATCTGAAAAATTAATTATACAACTAATATTACTTATGAAAAATATATGCACAATATTTTTTCTTTTATAACTGCTCGTATAGTTATCTTTGTAGTGAAATGCAGTTTTAAAAATGTAAATGTGTGTGAGGTATGCTAAATCGAGAAAATTTTAAAAATCACTAATAAGGCAGAAATTTAATTTAAAAGATACATCAAATGCATTTAAAATTTAGAAAAATGAAATATGATTATATATTTTTTAAATTTTTATTTTTTAAACTCCTTTAACAACACATGACTATAGTACTACATGATAAGTTAATTTTATATTTAAATGAAACTTGAGTTTGTTGCTAATGTAAACATAGAAGCCAGGTTATTGTCTTCTAAAATTTATAAATTTATTTAATTATATTGTTTTCTTAATTTGCATGATAGACTCAAAAATATAATTTATTATCCTTCTAAAGAAAACGAATATTTTTTAAATGAATTTATTTAAAAATTCTTAATTAATCAGAATCAATATTTTAATAGTTTTCTACTTTTGAGTGGAGAAATCTTAATAAATATATATTAAAATTAAAATTGTATAGAATCTTATTCAGTAATCTGTGTTTTTCTCTCATATATAAGACAATGAATGTTGTTTTATCTCAAATTAAAAAGAATGTTAAATATTGATTTATTGTGTTCAAATTCTAATATATTTTATAAATAAATATGTTTCATAACGTATCGGAAAATAAAGAAATAATTGTTTAGAATCTAGTGAAATATTTGCCTATTTCTATACAAGAATATATTCGTGACAAGAATATTAACACTTTAATATATATAGAAGTAACACTCTAATAAATATATGCAAAATACTAAAGTAAGATTCTTGTATTATGAAACGGAGAATGTTTATTTTTGTACAAACTTTTAGTAAACTTCTAAAAGATTATTTTACAATATATTGTAAAAGTAATCGGCAATTTACATGACTTTGTATAAAAAAAAGTGTCAGCACAATGTATATTTTCTTGTAATGTTTTGTTTTACAAAAAAAAGAACAAATATTTATAAAATTTTAGTAAAAAAGAGTAAATTTGTAATATATCTATATAAAGTTTATTTTTTTCTCTTTTGTTAAAAAATTATTGTTATTTTAGATAATCATAAATTTTTTTTGTATCACACAAAAAAAAGACATTTTATAACTTAAACAAGGAAAAAGAGATTCATGAAACATTATACTGTCTGAATTTACAAGAAGAACATAGATTGAAATCTATATTCTTCTAGTAAGTTGAGAATTGAAAATGGCTTAAAAATTTCTTGCAATTTCTTACAAACAGGGAATTCATTCTTAATTAGATTAAAATCAAATTAAGAATAATTTCCCCCGTAAGAAATTGCAGGAAATTTTTGAAATACAAAAATAGTTTTTCTCATACATAAAGTTATGCTTAATTTTTATTTATTAAAATTGTTGAAAAACTTAAAGTAGTAGAATTTATTGGTTAGTATTTATTTATATTTTAAACTTAGGGAATGGTGATTTTCCAAGAGAAATTAGTATTGTGATTTAAGATCTGTTGTACTGTATTCTAAAAAGAAAGCTATTATTTAAAAAGTCCTGTAGCTGAAGCAAAATTCAGCTAAGATTTAACAAAGGTATCCTGAAACTTCCATATTTCAAGTAAATGCTGATTCAGGTGTTTAAATCTACATGCAAAAAAAAGTTTCCCTTTGCATAGAATAAGTTATGAAGTTTCCTCCATATATTAACAACCCCTCCAAATAGGATCTTCAAATTCTTCCATTATAGTGTGATGTCTTTTAAGGTGGTAATATCATGTAAGAAGTCCCACTGTTCAAACAGATTCTTCTGAATTTTAATAGGTAATTTTGTCTTTTACAAGGATAAGTATACAATAAATAGCATTTCCAGAAAGGAACATAAGTTAAAGTAGACTTCTATAAAGCCAGAAATGCAGATTGACTCTAAGAATAGATAGCTAATTTTTTCAAAAACATATTTTATTTAATCATATTCTAGTGCAAATCAGAAGGGATAAGACATCTACTTGGTATACAGTTGTATGTTTTTACTAAAGGAATCACATTTTGTACCATCAGATGGAAAGAAAAACAGGCCTAGTATTGGAATTTATTTTTATGTCATCAATATATAAGTAAGAATAATTTTCATTGCTGACAAAATAATTCCACTTTCTCTAGGGAAATTTGATAGTATAAGTTTTGTCAAAAGTATATTTAACAATCATGTAATCAGAGTCATGAAAGGATGGCTAATTATGGTAGCATAAAGGATTACCCTAGATAAAAAACTGAAGTAATCTTTCTATTGGCCTGTAATATACAAATAAAGCCTTTAATCAATAATATAGAGAAGGTGTGTACTAAGTAAAATATCAGATGTAGAAGGGAGAGTAGAAGTTTAATCAAAGATAGCTACACAAAATAATCTTTGAAGTTTTGTAAAATCTACCCTATCAGTTTTATTCCTGATTCTACACCACCAGACCATAAATCTATAAAAAATGTGAGAATAAATGAGCATAGCGTAAATCATATGAATAATTTTGGAATTTTAACTTCAAGTTGCTGAGTATTTATTCAGCACTTAACTTTGCTATCATGTTTTATTTGTAAAGTTTTAGAGTATATCGGAATTTAAAGTTTCTGTTTGTGTTTTCCAATTAACACAAACAATTATGATAAAATAGAGGAAGGTGTCCACGATTTGTTGAACTAGTTGCCAAAGTAATTATAATTTAGTTTCTTCTTATTATAAGAAACTTTAAAAGATATTTACGATAATTATTTTCAAATACTATATAACATTACACATAAAATGAAACTTTTGAGATTTTCCAGCAAAAGCTTTGCTTCCAGCTTTGCTTCCTGATATTTTCATATCTTTCTTTTTATTTAGTACTAGATTCATGCATAAGATGCTTATTTATAATTCTTGTTTGAACTTATTATTTCTGACTATAAATTTTCCTGATTATGTCCTGAGTTAAAAAGTCAAGTGTAAAGGCATCTGGATTTAACTGTAATTTAATTATATTCTTTTTCATAGTTTTTAGAAATTCAATGTTACAGTGCATCTATCGAATATTAAATTTTAATCATATTTAAGAGTTTATGAGTAAAAGTTCATACATAAGTATGTAAAATTATTTGAAAGTTTCAGCAGACTTATTTTAATATTCAATATTTTTATGAAAATAAAATAATTTATTATATTGCTATAAAATAGAATGATTTTTAAACATTATAAATTTTAAATATAATATTATAAATAAAAATATTTCAGTATTCAAAATTCTAAGTTTTTAATATGATATTTTTCATATTGATATTTGCAATTGAAGCTACACAATAAAGAATTCAGTGAACACATTATAAACTGGTTTGGAATTATTTTAAAAAAAGGTATTAGAAAAACTTTGAAAAAAAGTGCAAAAACAACTTAAAAAATGTATCACCCAGAATTATTTTAACATTAAAATATAAATTTGTATTCTCCAACAAAACATAAAAAGAAATATCATAAGTAAACAAAAATAATTAACAAATAAAAAATTAATGAAAAAAATGAACAAAAACTATTTTACTATCCTATTACACATCTGTTTACTTTAAAAAATTAGAATACATAGACGTCATAATCTTTAAAGTGACATTATATAATAAAATACTTCAAGCTTGATTTCGGTAGTTTTTATGTATACAAAACTTCATATACAACAAAATAATCAATTAATTGCTATTTTAATCAATAGAAACATGCAAAAAATAAGTTTACTATAAAATTCTTTGCTACTTTTCTTAATGATCAAATAGTATAAAATATGCTTTCAATGAATTGAATCATGATTAAAATTTCATGCATTAATTTGTGTATTCTTAGATTGTTTTTACCTTCAAACATAGTTCACTTAAACAATTTCTCATCCAAATTTTTTTAATATTAATATAAAATTAAATTGATTTTAACCTATCTCTACGAAATTTAGATTAATCTGTTCTTTGGTAAAAGTTAGATTATTGCAAAACGTTTTCATATTTCTATTTTTCCCAAACAAATATAATAAAGATAACCAAGAGCTTCATAATTTAGAAAGCATAGTCAAGTTACAAAGTAATCACCAAACCTACAGCTTCCTTTTCTAGTAAGACACATGGATATTAAAGACAGCATTGTATCCTAAATATTTTTAAATATGCGTGTATATTCTAAGTAAGGTGGTCGTAAAATTGGTCTGACGTCGAATTACCTGAAAGCGATGCCATATCACACCAATCAATCACAGTCTAGTTTTAAATTATCAGTTCACTTAATTTTCATAAGCAAATCTTAATATCAACTTAATTTTGTTGTAAATGTCTTGTTATTGATGTGAATATATTAGAGACTAATGATTTTAAGGATCAATATAAGCATATATTAATTATTAACATTTTTCTCATTCGTATTACAGTCTACAGTCATATTTAAATTTGTAGGAATATATGGTGATTATTATAAAATTTTTTACAGTTTTGTTTCAAATGTTTTTAAATATATTCACCAGATTGCATTAAAATCATCAAAAAATCAGTGGAGAGTATATATAACTTGTATAGAATATAAGTAATAATGTATTATTATATGATTTGTATATTTTATGCTCTATTTATATTTAATGTATATTTTTATCTGCATTGATATTCTGTATGGAATATATATTCTATATTATATATATATAGAAAAAAACCTAAAGAATTATATAAAAAAAAACCTAAGGAAATGGTTGTGTAGAGTATAAATCGTATTAAATATAAGAATTTACACTTTTATTAATTAGATTATTTAAATTTATCGGTAATATGTTGTAAGGTATTCTTCATTTTACAATTAAATATTTTCTCTTAATCAGTATTAAGTTAAAATAAAATATGAATAAAATAAAAGTTAAATATCGAGTAAGTACATTTTTTTAAAATTTGATTAATATAATTATATTTTTGTAAGTTCTTTCTAAATGCAGAATAATATTTTACTAATTATTTCAGCATTGAAATTGAAAAACATCCTTGAGAAATTAACTTCTTAAAAATATTATTTATTTTTTATATTTAAAAACATTATTTATTTTTTAATTTTGATTCCTAATAAGCCTGAAAATAAAATTCAAAGTATAGATATTTTTTTTACTTATTATAATGCTAAAGCACAATTTTCTCAAATGAAATTAAGTCTTAAAAATTAAGAATAATTTATTATTTAATATAATGTTTTTTTTATTCAACCAAGATACAAAACTGTTGTGTTAAAAAAAGGTTTTTAATCAAATGAAAATTGGAAAAAAATATGTTAGCACATATCAGAGATTATCTTAAAGTGAACTAATATTTTGATAAAAAATCATTCTAATAGAGAAGCTATTTCTATCACTCATTAGAAAATTTTTAAAGTTAATTGTTAAGAAAATTATTAAAGGTTAGCCGATTCAAGATTTCTATTTTTGACAAAAACTGTCAAGTTTATATGTGAATAATGAGGGATATTAAATGTATTATGGTATTAATTTTTATAAATATATTGAAGACAATAAGATAAAATTGGAAAAAAATGATGTAGAAATATACAATTTCTAACTTCATTTAAAAACGATTAACAAAAACACTTCAAATAAAGCATGAAAAAAATTATGAATAAAGCTTGAAGGAACTTATTAACTATGAAACAATAGAGTCAGACATGGAATCAAATTTAGTTCCTTAACTATTTCTAGTTTAATAAAAATCTGCTTTATGATGAAGAAAATTTAGAAATGCATTCCTTATACAGAAAATATTTCTGAAATTTTTCTGAAATTGTTTGCCGATTAAAAAAAAAATTTAGGTTTTTTTCTAAAAGTAAGTTTAAGTGTTTAAGTTTTTTGTTAAATTAGCTTTAACTCTTTGGTTTAATTTTTATTAAAGTGTTTTTTTTAATATATTTACATAAATATAACTTTTTATCTAATCGAAATTAGAATCATTCCTATTACTGATAATTATTTAATAGAAAATAAATGTTGATATATCTCAACGAATTAAAAAGAGTATTCTTGGCGTGCTAAAAGGTAATTAAGATAAATTCAACTTTAAGGATTTTTATATTTTTTTGAAAATAAAGATTTTTTTCGCAAGAAAAATGATTTATATTTTATTTCAATTTTTGTTAAGTTTATTTTTAAAACAACAGTAGATGTAGAGATGAAAATTAATAAAATGAGGTAATTCAAATGAATTCCCGTGAAGTCAGTAAAATTAATTAAAGGAATGCTTAAAGTCATTTCTTAAAATTCAATTAAAATAAAAGTATAATAATTGATTTTGAACTTCACAAAAAACTTTATCTCTTATCCCCTATGTATTTCAAAATTATTAGAAGTATGTTATTGAAATAAATTGCATTCAATAATATCTTACAACAGGTGGCACTGAAATTGATCTGAATGAGAATATTTCTCCTCTAATTTTTTGAAATTAATCATTGCATTTCAAATTAATTAGAATTGTTATGGTTACAAATCAATTGCCGTAATAAAATTTTCAGTTTTTTTTCTCAAAAACATTTTATTGTATTTTTTAAATATGAAACATGAATTTAATTTATCATTGCTTGATAAATTACTTTATTGATATTTATTTAAATCATTTTTAACAGCAATATTTTGTTTGCATTCACAATTTAAATTAGCATTTTATCATATTTTAACAAATTATAATATATTTCTTAAGAAAAAAAGAATTGTTTTAACTTTAGAAGAACAGAAAGGAATGCATGTATTTTTACTCCTATGTCAACTCATTTGAAGCATCCTTTCTCCAATTTTATCCTCTCCAAAACTTACTAATAGTTTAATTTAAGTTTTAACATTAAGCGAAAGTTATTTCAGAGCAATATGTTAATGTTACATTAAAAACTTATCTTTTGTTTATTTATATTATTAAAATTTGAGTAACTTTTCATGACCTACATATCAAAGTACAAAACATCTAAGATTAATCTTTTTTGTACTAAAAGATCAGTGCTTTATTTTTTATATAAATATCTGTAAAAAATCATCGTAACTGTCACGTGATTTTGAACCTAATTTTTCTTATCTCGAATGTGATATTTTTAAGTGATCTGAGGAAGTGATATTTTGAAAGTTATCGATGACTTTCGTATAGTTATAAGAATTTCAAACTTAACTAGTAAAATGACAGACGGCACTGGCAACGAAAAATATTGTCCAGTGATTGTAGTTTTTTACATTATTTTTGAATTCATCGAAAAATTTACTCTGCTGTTATTTAAAATATTGATTTTTACTCTATTTAGATCTAACTAATAACAGTCACAGTATTTGATATAATAATAATCATTGAATTTGATAATTAAATACTTAAATATTAATTCTGGATCAAAAGTCTCCATTACAGAATACGCTGAAATGAAAATGTGTTTTGTAAACATATTTAAATGTTTTTACTTTATTGATCGTAGAATCACATTTTGAGTAAATTAAAATGTATTAAATTATTTTCATCTATTATGTTCAAATAAATCGTTATTTAGAAATTATATAACGAATGAAAAATTTTGACAATAATTAGTGAATATTTAAGCCACTTAAATAATTTTTTTATGCTCTTAATGAGAACAGCATGTTTATAGTTTTACAGTTAAAACAATTTTTAAAAATAAAACACAAATGGAGTTTTTTTTAAATTAATATTGCATAATTACAACAGTTACAGTTGAATAAACAAAAGTGCTCATATTGTAACATCATAGTCATTAAATGTATAAAATTTTTTTATATTAAAAGCAAAGAAAAATCCTTTTATATTTTGTACATTTTTTCTAAATTATGATAAGATATCTAAAATATTAGAATCTCAGTGTTTATATAATTAAAACATAAAAACGTTAGAGTTATTTCTTTTAGTAAAACAGAGTGAAGAAAAAGCAGAAATTTAATAATATTATTTATTACTAGTATTGAAATTCAAATTTACATAATTTAGAATAATAGGAAATTCCTACACTTCTATCAAAGCTCACAAAAAAAAAGAATGTTATCTGCTTAACTTTGAACACATTTTATGTTTCTATGAGAGTAAGTTTATAATTTTTTTCATCAATCCGAATATTTGAATAATATTATTAAGAATAGAAATGAAATATACAAAAATATATTGTTTTAAAAAATTAGGTAAAGAAATCAATACTTTTTAGATTAAATTAGCAAAAGAATAAATCTTTTTTTAATAATGTTTCTGAATAATTCACGTGGAGTTTAAATGTTTGAATAATAATCAAAATGTGTACAGTGTTTTTTAGTCTGATAAATTATTCTCTTTGTTTTGAAACTTATATCTAGAAAACTTTCAAATGTTAGTCACGAGCATATTTCTTTAATCATAGTTATTTTACTTTTATTATTATAAAAGAAAAGTCCTTAAAGTAGTTTATTTTGTTAAGATGATAGAATTTCAATTATAATTGGACTTTTGCAATCAAATTAAATTTATAAATTTATTTTATTTTTATTTATTTATTTTTTTTAGCAAATAATTATAAAGAATAATCTTCCTAATAGTAGTATGTTTATTAAAATAATTATAAAAAGATATATACTCCCAATTGCAATATTATTTTATTTCAAATGGTTACAATATAAATGTATCTCTAAATAAAGAACATAAATTTTGTATTAAATATGTACATTTTTTCTTACTGAAAATGAAAAAAAAAAAAAAGAAAAGAAAAAAGTAATGTATATGTATGAAAGTAAATGAAAACACTAATACATATAAATGCTTAAATTGGCGTATTTGCATTTGTTTATAATTTCAGTTTGATTCAATCACACACACACACACACACACACACACACACACACACACACACA
>JAPDSC010010412.1:0-12659 GCA_026290005.1 Latrodectus geometricus | reverse complement strand
TTAATAGTTAAGGAAACCTTTAAAAATATATTACATACTATGTTACTCAAATAATTGCAACAAGCCCGGATGTCTTAAAATGCTTTACTTCATTTTTAAAATAATTAAATAATAATTATTATCTCTTACATATTATTCTAAAGAAGTATTTATGAATGACGATGCAATATGGAATAATAAAGATAAATACTGTAAACTGTAGGAATACAATTAATTATTCAACAAAGCAATGCAGAATATTTTCTATGTTACTATATTATATATTATGTAAGAATTTTCATCCTTAGCTTTTATAAAAAATTAAATCTCTCTTATTTTATATTAAATAAAATCATAAAATTTAATTAAGTTGTATCCTAGCCATTGATAATATAAAAAGTGATTTATTTAAATATAGAGGATGATTTTGTAAAAATTTAATCTTATAACTTTAATATTTATAAGTTATGCATGAGTTTCCTTTAATTAGATTTTCAATGCATTATTTGTTTTCAGATGTACTTTAACTTTGATTGATATTTTAAGAAAATGTGAAATTACTTTAGTTTTCCCTAAGATTTATTTTTATACGCAATATCAAATGAAAAATAATGAAAAAAGACATTTATAACATAATTTCTTTAAGCTTTACAATGTTTTCTACTTCAATATATGTGAGTTAAATTATGCTTTATTTGAAATAATTCTAATGATTATAATTTTTCAAACATTTACAAATGAGTTAAAATTATGCACATCATATATATTGAAATAATTTACAGGTAGGTAACAATTTGACAAAATCTAATAGTACAACAATTAAATAACGCGATTTATATAAATGGAAAGATTTGAATTTTATTAGAATTAAAAGTGAAATATAAACTCTCAATTATGATTTAAATGTCTGTTATTAGTCAATATTATAATGATTCATTTTTTGCAATTTTTTCTTTGCATCTATTTGTTTCTAAATACGAATTTTAAAAACTTGAAATTAATAAATATTTACATTTTCCTAATATTTATAATATAAAATGTGCAGCTTACTTTTATTTAGGTTTAAGGATTATCATACATTTTTTATTTCTTTTTGTATTGTTTTGAAAATTTTGAAATTACAGAATACACTTTATAACTTTTTATTTTTCATGTTAACATATATTCATTCTCTATTACAAAATTATTTAAAATTATTAATATAGTAAATTCAAATAATACCTACAAATAATTCATGTTAACAGGAATATGATTCATACTGTATTGTTTAGGAATTAATCAATTGGTAATATAAATCTTGAATAAGCTTAGAAGATGTCTCTTTTAAGCATTTTACGTCTAACAAAAGTATATTTTATATTTCTATTATGGACTCTTTCAAAAGATTATCTTTGGAAATAGTCATGCATAGTTAATGATACGGTTTCTTCAAAAGGACTTTATTCATATAGAAATTTGAGGGTGGATTTAGAATGATATTTTTGAAGTTGAGACCAATTTTAGTTTCATTTTTAATAAATTATTTTTGTAATTAGTCGAAAAGTTCAATTGAATGTTTAAGTAAAAATTAATGAAAAATAAAGATATGTTTTATTTTAAATGGCGTGTTGATGTTTCTGAAAAAAAGGCTTCCATTTCGTTTTTGCTTTAAGCAAATATTTTTATGTAAATTAATAGACTTTATAATTATAAAAATTTTATCATATGGTTCTATCATTGTTATATTTTTTGATGTTGTAGTTAAAAACATTCAAACAAATCAGTATTTATTTAAATAAAACTATCAATTTTTCAAGCAGTCTTTTTAGTCTTAGTCTATATAATTTTAAAGTAAAATTTTTGTTAGTACTTTATAAAGTTTATAAAATTATTTCTAGTGTTTACTGCTGATGTTTATTTCTTTTATTAATATTTATAAAATTAGTACCATGGGTTTAACTTAAATTATATTAATTATTTCATTAATGTGTATAAAAATGTACTATTTTTATAATTATTACATTTTGATCACCAATATTATATTTAATGATATTTCTTATGGAAATTTATCACAAATATAATATTTTCATTATTTTTTATGAAAAACAGTGATGTAAGATTTTATTCTTTCTCTCTTTTATAAGTAATTGCATATATAAATATGCAAAGCTTTTTAAAAATAGTTTAAAAATTTAAGATTTAAAAGTACATGAAGAAATTCATATAGATTTGAACTTATTAACTTTAAAGGTGGAACTATTTTATAATTAATGAATTATAATTATTTTAATAGTTAAATTTTATTTTCTTAAAATTTGAAACTGAATTTAAGCGCCACTTTATAAGAAAAATAGAAAATGGAATTCAAAATGTTTTTTTCTTCATTAAAAGAAAATATTGAAATAATTATCTAAATTTAAGAATTATTAAATCCTTAATTTGTAGATAATTGTTCTTTTTCTTATTTTAACTAAGAATGAAATACAAAATACATTTAAATGGATTTTTATTTTACATTGTAGAGATATGTTTAAGTGCGTAATTTCAATTAAATGTGATAATAGTTACTCAAAAAATTACGTTTAACTTCAATTTTTTTATTTATAAAATATAATAAAATAAATATGTATTATGAAAAGTGAAATTTCATTTAATTTCAATTTGGTAAATAAAAAATTCAAGACAAAATTGATAACCTTCTACTATTTTTGGACAATAAATATTTTAACCTTCTTATTTTCTTGAAAGGAATTGTGATGCATTGAAAAAGAAGAGGACTAAATTGTAAAATATTTGTATGATTATGGTTATTATTATAAAAAACAGCCATCAGTACGTAATTTTATTTTTACTTTGTATTTTAATTTATAAGGAAATGTACAAAGTTTTTAATGAAGAATTTTAGAAAAAAGCATCATTTGTAACTTGTGATGTCATTATTTTTGATAAAAAGAAATATACTTTAAATTGCAAGTAAATTATAAAAAATAAAATATTTAAACTTTTAATTAAGATTGCAAAATATTTCATTACCATAACAAAGCTTTTCCTGGTCTGCAGATATCAATAAATTTATTTTAAGAACAAATAATTTAAATACACGATTCAAATTTTTAATGTAGTGTATAAATATTTTAACCTTTCTGTACAAACTATTATTAATTAATTTTAGGTCATTATTTGATAAAAAATGATGAGTTTACATTACAGTTTGTTGCGTCCTTTCCATAAGTAAAATTTGAAATACATTTGTTTTTTAATTATAAGTGTAATATTAATAATAACAATCCTTTCAAGAAAACATTTAATGAATTTTAAAGTTTATATAATTTAAAAGGATACATTATATGATTTTATTCATTCAAACATAATTACTATTTGTGTACTTTAGTATTATTTGAATTTTTTAGAAAATACTTGATGTATCTAACGAAATGCATTGAGTATGCTAATTTATTTAACAATGAGTTGACGTCTATTTAAAATTTCAATCATTTCTTAAATTATATAAGAATGCTAAGATTACTTACAAAAACTAAGAGGTTTTGCGAAAATAAAATCTTTTTAACATATATTGCTGAATTAAAAATCATAATTGTTATCATTTGGATGAAATGCTTGCCTTTATACATCAAAATATTTAATACTGGTAACTCATATTGTGTAAAATAAATGTTTTTAATATTATGCGAGAAAGAAAAAATTTAAGATATTCAGCAGAGCAATAAAGGAAACCTAATGTACTGTTGCAAACAATGAAAACAGACTATCTTGGTTTTGTTTGATTTAATGTACTTTCCTTTCCTTTCTTCGCTGGAAAAGTAATTATGAGAATGTTTTAACATACACATCCCTTTTTTGCAAAGAATTTTGCGGGGAAATAATCATTTATTTTAAATTATTGTACTTTAAGAGTTACTTCAAGTAAGTTATATTTTTCCTCATGAGAGCACAGTAGTTGAAAATAAAATTGTAAAAAGAAAAGGAGGGGAAAAAAAATGTTTTCATACATTTTTGATATGCAACAACTAGAAACAATTTAAACGCATGCGTAAAACTGCTTTATAATGTGTTGAACTAAGTCATAAAATTAGTTAATTGTATTTTGTTTAACAACAACTGGTTCATTAAATAACTTTAAAAAGTTTAGTTGAAAAATTATTAACTATTTTTTGTTTAGTAAGAACATGAAAGAAGACAACAATAACTCATAGAGATAAAAATATTATTTACATTAATAAGAAAATGTGTTAAAGCATCAATAACTCTATAATCCATAAGATTGATCAAAAGCTATTAAATAATTTCAATTTTCTGCTACATGATATTTATTATCTCACTCTGAGTGCACCATCCTTAAAAATATCCTCTGTTTTTCATTTATATAGAATAATATCTTTAATTTGCAAGTAATGAAATTGCCTAATGTTTGGTGAAATGAATTTCGTCAAGCTTCATCAGTTTCTGTGATATCATGCTTTTTTAATTTTGTTCAACTTGCAATTATACTGTTTTTTACTCCTTCAAATAAATATATTATTTTACAATGCATGAATATTTCAACCACAGAATGTACAGAAATGTTTTCATAAATTCCAATCCTTTTAGTACTTTCATTATTGACATTCAAAAGAACTTAAATAAATATAAAACTTTAAAAATTTAGGTAATTTCAGATCAAATATAAAATTTTGTATAAGTAAAAGTATATAAAATTCAAACGGTTTGTCAGTTTAAAATACTCTTATAAAAAGTTATAAAAGAAATTAAAAAAACTCTTATTGTATACTTTCATTATTTATTAATCCTTTGACAATCAGTATTATTTTAGACTGACATTGTTAGCAACTAATTTCAGTCTTCAGTCATGGATGAATAAAATACTTAAAATGTGTCATTACTTTAAAATTATGGCAATATTTATTTCATGGTAAAACTATATAAATACTTAAAATTGACTCTAATCTTAGATTTTACATACCTTCAAATTTCTTAAAAAATTGCATAATTTTCAAAGAAAAAATACATTAGATATATATATTCCCCTCATATAATTAATATAATTCATGTGTTATATTTTGTTTCACAAATATCCTCAAAAACGGCTAAATTTGCTAATAAATTGTATCTTAATAATTTTACACATGATCTTATTTTCTATACTAAAATATATAATGTTTATTTAATTTGAGCTAGGTTTGTAATAATTTCCAAAGTCCAAAATATGGGACAAAATTCCAACCACAATAAGTTACTACTTTATTTATATAGCTCATGGTTTTAAAATAATATAAATTCTGTACTCCAATCCTAATAAACTTTGAAAAATGATTGTTAGTATAAGCTTTATTTGAGTAGGATTATAAATGGCTGAATCCATATATTTTAAGTTGTATGAAATAATAAAATGTATATAATTTAATTAAATGTCTGAGATCATCATTAAATTATTTTTTGTTGAAGGAAGAAAATTAATAATATATTTTAAAACCTTTAAAACTTCTCATGATTAATGTAAGTAAAAGAAAGCAATAAAAGTTAGCATTTAGCATTTAAAATAAGTGAAATAAAATAAATTGAAAGGCTTATTGAATTTTGTTGTTATAGTAGAATGTAATAAATTTAAATGTCTAAAGCCACATAGAAATTATATATTTAATAAATTAATTAAAAAACTAAAATTATAAAAGTAATCTTTAATTTATTTTTTTTCCTATACGTAATCAAAATATATGAAAGAGAATACTCTTATAAGTGCTAATTACGTTGTGTTGAAATACGAATTAAGAGTATTTTGTACTTTTATTGTTGAAAATAATTCAAATAAAAGAAACTGATCAAATATATCATAAAATAGACTTTGGATTAAACATTGTATGATAATGAACATTAGATTATATAATTACATACTCATTAAAAATATGTAAATTGAAAAATAGTTTATCTTAAAACCATATAGGAATTATTTTTAATTTAGAGAAGAAGAATTCATAATTAATAAAAAAAGAGATGCAGTTAGGCATGTCACGCATATTTTTTATTATGGCTCAATATTGTGGCTCAATTTAAAGAATTACTTTAAATTGATTAAGAATTTTTTTAAGTTGACTATATATTGCAATTTTAAGTATAAAATCAAAATTGCAATATGCAAACTGCATATTGCAATTTTGAAGTACGTATATTCTTTTGATTTTACTTTAGTTAATATTATTCTTTTATCAAGTTACTATTTGTTTGGTATGTATCATGTACTAATAAAATTTAATTGATAGGATTAAATATTTTCTAAGACTTTTATAAGAAAATTAGGAATATTTTAGAATGGTTAAATTTAAAATTGGGAAGCCCTTACTGCTAATAATTAAACATAAAATTTATTTTTAATTTTGCAAAAATTAACTTTAAAATATTTTTTAACTGTAATTTTCTGACTATTTTTACAATTTATAAAAAAATAAAGATCCACTCTAAACAATTGCAAAATTATAATTATACACATTGCAAGCACATAAATTGTAAAGACATAAATATAAAAATACCTATAAACATTTATGTTAAAACGCATTTAGATATTTCAAGATTCGGAGTTTTTAAAATATAATGATTTAAAATAAACAAACATTTTAATGTTACTATCTTTAATAGCCAGTTTCATTTTATGAAAGTAAATGCAGAAAAGAAATATTTTGTGCTTATTTTCTTTGTTAAAGGATAAAAGAAAAAATTCTTTTGAAGAAAAAAAGAATAGATATTCATTTCCATTGTGTGGCGTAGGATTTTAAGCTCCATTTGTTGTTGTCGTTGAATATATTAAATTTTTTCCCATTCTTTTCGAGGGATGTTGAAAATAATGACAGTGCAGAGTATCTGCTTGAAAGGAAGGTGAAAATGTGCTTTGATGTAAAATTAAATGTTTTATTCAAGTTAAATTGTTTGAGTTTTGAAATTCTGGATATTTAAAACATGTTAGAGAGAAGAAAAAACTACCAAAACTCATTCATTAAGTAAGGCTTTAGTATTCAGCTAAACATGAGCTGCGTTTTTTTCAAATGAATTTAAGCAATTTATTTGGGTAGAAAAAAAATCTGCTTGCTCGCGCTACAACACCAGAGTGTTATGCAAATACTGAATTTATATAAATATAAAGAACTAATCAATATATATTTAAGGCAGACAAATGTTTTTCCTAAAACCGCTTTATGTTATTATTTTCTGAAATGTTTTTATCATTTACTTTTGTTTTCCAAATTTCACTAAAGGAGAAGAAAATTTCTAAGAATTTATTTTATTTTAAACAATTGAATTGACATATTTATTCAAAGTTTTATTATTTAAAAAGAATTCATGATTCAGAAGACAAACCTCTATTGTAATTAAAATTAATTAATTTTTGATCATTAAGTGAATAAAAATGTATTCTTTTCTGTGTTTATTCTATAATAAATAAATTAATGGTGGTAAATTAATAAAATCAAAATCATGTGTATGTAATGACATTGTAAATATTTATAAAATATTTTTTTAAATGATTACAGTGACATACATATTTTATCCGTCAACTACATCAAGCAAATTTATTGTAATCAACAATTAACTAACTATGCCTGATTAATGTAAATAAAGATATTTCCTTTCGAAAGCAAGGTATTAACGAATATTTTCATTATCAAGTAATACAGCCCTTTTAGATTACTAACAAATGTTAAGTCTATTTCAAAAGTGAATTCACTTAGTTATGAATAGGGAAATATAATCTTAAGTTCGCACTCCTTCGGTTTCTTATTTTATTAAAGTATTAACTCTAAACTCCAGATGCGATAATTACAATTTAAATAAATGAATTTGATATTCCTAAACTATTCAGATTTGAAATATGGTATAGATCATTTGCAATCAAATTGGTTCAACTTAAAATGATGTAATCAGTAATCAAAATTAAGTATTATATTTTCATATGTCTTAACACTTCCATAACCATGTTGTCCTTAACGATGACATTTAATGAGAGATGTTTGAAATTAACTACTTGTAAGAAATGGAATCTGTTTATTGGATTTTTTTCTGCAATCCAAGATTAGAAAAAAATTAAATACTTAGATAAGTTTAATTAAAAAATACGAAATTAAATGCATTAAAACGTATCCAAAAAGAATCCCTACAAAAATAATTTTGTAAAAAAATAAATATCCTTAAATATGAATTAACACGAACATGTTATTTAATTAACAAAAGTTAATTATACAAATTAAGTGGGAATTAAATGGGATTCATAAAGTAAAATATTTTCCTCCTAAAACTTTGGATTTTATAAAATGCAACATACAAATTCTTTCTTATTCCTTTCGCTTAATGCTTCTTAAATGTAAGAAGCATTTCTTTTCCTCAAAAGCTCATGTTTCACAGACTAGAGAAAAATTTTTTATAATACAGATCACTTATATAAAATTCTGTTATAAGGGAAAAAAAGTTACCTATTTTTGCTAAATTTACAGAGTGTCCTTCTTGTTACGTTAGATAGCTATATGCATGCTCAATTATGGATAACTTATGAGATCGAGCTGTCATAGAAAGACTTCAACCTGTCATAAGTAATCCTATGAGGCTATTAAATTCAGTTAAGGACAGTAGTTTAGGAAAATGACTTATAGTAACTATATCATGATATGTAGTAAATGTCAAAACATGATATTCTGAAAGCATAACTAAACTATTAATGATACTTGAATCATTACAATACATAAGTTTGAATAAAATATTAAAAAATAGAAATCTAGATCAATACACCAGTAAAAGCTGCCGTTTCTTTAAATTAAAAAAAAATGTGAATCAATTTCGCTCAAAAAAAAATAAATAAAATAAAAATAAAAATAAAATAAAATAAATAAATAAATAAATAAAAAAAGAAAAGAAAATAATTTATTGAAAGTCAGGCTAAATTCGTTGCTACTGACAGTTTTTATCTCCCTATAGAAAGTTCCAGTCTAGAGCACAGTAAATACTGACAGAGCCAATGCTGATTGATTCTTAATGGTTGAGGATTGCTTGATACAAAATACGTACAATTTTGTTTACTTAAGCTATATAGAACCTTTCTAAACTATATTTTAATAATATTTTTAGATAATTATCTTTAATTACTTAATATAGTTAATGCTACTCTTTTTAAAAATTTCTATTGCATTTAGTTTATGATTTGTAGTGCAGTATTTTACAATAACTTTTGATGCTCACAGTTTTTGTAGTGGTTGTCATAATCCATATGTATATAATTTTGTGTGATTCATTTTAATTATTATGTTCATCTTCTATTATTTCAAAATTTTTATTTTCTGCTTAGAATATAAATAAACTCGGTTTGAAAACTATTCATAAATGTTATGTTTTTCAATGAATTTAGAAACAAATTTGAAAGATATTGCAGAAAATCTTTGAAAGTTTTATAAAAACGCAATTATTATATTTTGTAATTAATAATTGTTTCATTAAATAATAGAGTTTGCTTATCATGGAAAACATAAAAATAGATGAATTCATTAATTTTATATAATGTAAACTCATACGTTTTTGCAAATTTTTGTTCAGTAGTTTTCATTGCACAATTTTTCTCATGGGCCAAATATCCGGAGAACTTCTCATAATTCTAACTTCTTGGAATTCTCATAATTTTAGTACAGTTGAATATCAAGACAGCTGTGATTTAATTGGTTAGAATGTCGTTTGTAGGATAGTGACTTTGAAACCTGACTTAATCAAAACTCCATCCTGTGTACTAAGGGCGACTGAGGCACGTTAAATAGGTCATGGTCGCATTGTCATTTACGTAAAATGAGGCTTTTTGAAATGACAAGTCAAGTATTAGAGAGTCTTCTATTTGATCATGGTTTCTTAATTACAAAGACTCTTAGTCAGGTGCTTTCTCCTAACAGGTAGATTACAAGTCTCAGCTAAGTAAAGGGAATTGCGCTTGTGCGTATACTTGAATATCATTAATAATTTCCTAATTACGAGTAAAATATTAATATGAGAAGTAATAGAAATTATTGAAGTACAACATATTTTTATATTAATAAGCACTTTGCATGATAATAATTACATTTTATTAGATGTAATATCATTAATATAGGAAATAAACTAAATTTATATAGAAAAAAGAAAAAAATATAAAACTTGATAAAATATCTGGATGCATCTAATTAAAATTATGAAAAGGCAATAAAAACTTTAAATGTATATATAATTTCTCATTATCAATTTGAATAAGTAAAGCATCTAGGTAAATTTTAATGGCATAAAATTTAAGTGAAAAATGCTTCAAAATTGGTAACGTGCATACGCGGAATATAAATATAAAGTAATTCTAAATTATTTTTACAAATTAAGAGGGGTGATAGCTCTATAAAATGAGTAATAATTACCATAGAATATAGGGCTGTATTCCAATCTGAGAGCCAGTAAATAGAAAGTAGAAATGCATCAAGCAAGAAGAAATGGCCACGATATTCGATAGGAATTACGTATTTTATCTGTTTCCACGTGCGAACGATACACGAGATGATGGATTCCTCTCTGATCTTGAATCCTGGATGTTCTATGTTTTTTTTTTCCCCTTTTACAGTCTTATTTTGTTGTTTGGGTTTCCAAACGGTTCTTGCTTCATCAAGCAATAAAAGTCATCGATCTGATATAATTTCGTACCTCTCTAGATAGCATATGACCCAACACTGTCAAGGATTTATCAAATGAAAACTTTCACTGAGTAGTAGTAGCATTTTGTTTTTAGTTGGTGCAGGTGAAAATAAAAACCTATCTGAACAAATACTGTTTTACAAAAACTGAATAATGTCATCACTTCATGTTTTACCTTGTTAACATTTCCGAAAAATTTTCGTGAGTACTACGGTGGAGTACATGTACAAAATAGTAGCATGTATGGTGAAGCAAAAGCTGATTAACACAAAGAAAAAAAAATTGTGTGAACTTTATTTTCAAATTCATCGTCTTCTAAGTCATTATACTTTTTCTAGTGTTGATCAATGCATAAAATCGATTCATTTGCCTTGTCAAATATTGATCAAAAACGTTCACATAATTTACAAACGCGAGAAATAGAAGAGTGAGATTTGACTTCAGAAATTTCTCTCTCTCCAAATACTCGAGTAAATCATACAAACTGTATATGTCTCAGTCAGTGTTGAAGAGTTGTATTTTATATAAGGAATACACGAACTCTTACCACGTGGAAAGTAATGTTGTTTTTGTAGACAGATGATTATCTCAACTACCAGATTTTGAGCAGTGGATGCTGGGATAAAGAATATGTCCGATCCACGATTTCTTGCATTAATATTATTTATTCATGAGGCAATATTCAGCAGGGGAGACATTTTTAACATGTAGAACTCATAAATTTGGTTTTATAGTAATCCCCAGAGAGCTTTTCCTCTTTAAGATCATCAGAATACAAATGTGATCTCCTAGAAAGGTGCCTTTGGTGGCTTGAAAGGCTTAGTAGGCTATTACATTATGATAGCATGTTTGACCGGTATTACGTATCGTATCTCTTTGGAACAAGTGCTTCCTAATTTATGTAGACAAGCTGTTCCGCTTCCCATCTAGAGAGACGTGGTAATTATGCATAATGGTGGTCCAGCAAGTTTTCTACCTTGATTCGTAACTTCTTGAGAGTCACATATCCCGGATGATGAATCAGACTTGTTGGACATGTGGCTTGTCTCCCTCACTTTCCTGATCTCTACTCTCAGGACATTTTTTTTTTTGAAGTCACATGAAATCTTTACTGTACGAGAGAATGTTGACTAATCTGAAGAGAATCGTTATTGACAAAATTAACTCTACACTAGAAATCATCGAGAGAACTGATAGATTGATCCTCCTTCTACCTTTATATATTATTAAGTTTAATTAAAAATATTAAACTATATTACTTAATTATACAAAGATAGAAGAAGCATCAATCCTACAATATTATTAAAATGGTATAAAACGCAGATAAACCAAAAGAAACCTTAAATTGAAAGATAATCTGTATGAGACAGAAATAAATTGGTAATTAATAGTAACACAAATTAATATCAGTTTGAGTATATAATGTGAATTTATACTCAAACTGTGAATTTGTACAAATGTGAATGTGAATTTGAACAAATGTGAATCAAAACAAATGTGAATTTATACAAACCATATAAAATGAATTCCTTAATTTTATCAACGTTTCTGGATAAAATGACAGGATAAAAATATAAGAATGTAAACATACAATTGATTAACAAAAATTTACTAATTTTTGAAGGAAAAGATAAATTTACCTAACTCTGGAAGAATTTATATTTCTAAAAGTTAAATTTTAAGACAAATTATGTGACATAGCAACACACTCTTTTGATAAATATTATTACAAAATAAATATTTGTCAAAAGAGTGTGTTATGTGACATTGTATCATGTCTTAAAACTGTTATGTTAATTCAGATCTTGTGAACAATGTAAATTTCAGAATAATTTTAGGTTTTATTTAGAAGTCAAAAGGTGAAGAAAATATTATTGTGTCAAAATAATTAGTAGTAATTTTAAATATTAATTTTTAAATAAGCTTTAAAACTTCTAATTTCTATAAATAATAAAGCAGAAAAAAATTATTTCAAATATCTTCCGTTTGCTTTTTACATGATGGTGGACTAT
>JAPDSC010010401.1:993-23294 GCA_026290005.1 Latrodectus geometricus | reverse complement strand
TCCAGAAAGGGACAAAAACTGCACCAAAACACATTTTATATAAGTTATCTTTTAATATATTTCATTTTGAAACCGCAGTTTAAATATAAAAATCACAAAATTTAGATGTAGTAAAATTAAAGTTCTAAATTCATAAAATCAACAAACAATATCATAATATAATCAATATATCGAAGTAATTGCAAAAACTTAAAATATAAATTAAAGTATTAAAACCTAAAATGTTTCTGTGGGGTGGCTATCCTTACAAATTAAGCAATGTTGAAGTAGCGCTCCTATAAATGTAAACAATTTTTATTTAAAATGACAACATGAAATTAAAATATGATAAATTGTGTAATGTTCACAAGTTTCGTACAATAGATTTAATTCATAAAGAGACTAATATCTAAAATGCGTGTACGATGCAAAAGCAAGTCAAAGGAGCATCAGCAATTCGTAGCAGTAAATTTAAGAATGAAATGTATGGGAACATGGTACATAACTTAATGGTGATCTGCATGTTCAACGATTCATGTCAAAGAGAATGTATAAGCATTTTCAAACATTTTCTCACATCAAACATGAGTTTGTTTATTGGTTGGGCATTTGTTCTACTCGAGGGTTAATAGACCAGGATCTACAAGTTTCAGTGGATTCCAAACCACTACCAGTGAAGTGCAATATGGGATTTGAACTCATGGATAGTTGAAACGAAAACCAGAGTTCTAACCATTTGGCTACCAGCTGGTCTTTTTCTCACACCAGAGTGAGAGAGATGGGATATTAGAAGTAAATTCAACGTAACTATTACTTAGTATCAAACACAAAATTACACATCCCAAACAAAAAAAATCCAATGCTCTGAAATTCTTAACGGAACAGGACGACATGCAAATGAATTGTTCCTAAAATATCTGTATCACTTATTCTTTCAGTGTGTGTGCAAATAAAATTAATGAGTCTTTAGTATTCACATGATGAGCATGGTAAGACAGTGAAACTTCGGCATAAAGATGAAGCATGATGGAAGTAGGCTGACTAAAAAAGAAGTGTTAATGTACACACTAACATGTCTTGCAGTTATAGAACCATCTGTAAATACTGGTGTGTGAAACTTATACTGACTGACACAGGGGGATAAAAATAACTGTTGAAAAACAATATGTATTGCGTCCTATTTTCTATATTGGTAGCAAAAGCATCTATAAAAATATTTGTTGGGGCATACACAAGATGGATGAGCAAATAGTTCAGTTTATGTCATACGGAAATCACGAAGTCATGTGAGATTTTAGGCGAGAGAGACAAAAGATGAGATACTCGAAGGGCGATCAGCATGATTTAATATTTTTTTTCTTTATTTCTAATGGCGGGCACCCTTGAGAAATTAACCCCTTTGCCACAAAAAGGCCGGAAACTTCTTCTCATTTTATTGTTACCTGGTGCGCACCTGTGAACCAAGTTACGGAGGTACGAGTAGCATCCCCCACGCCACCACAAACCTGTTTATAAGGACGGACCACATTCATCCATCATCTGAGGAAAGGACAAAAAACACACACACACACTCAGAGAGAAAGTACATCCATGCCCGAGCCAGGATTCGAACCGAAGACCTCCCCATCCGTAATCAGGTACTCTAACCACCAGAAAGGGTGGTCGGCATATATTAATATAAAATGAACCATGTTATGGAATGTAGTCATAATATCAATATCACTTAAAGAAAAAATATATTTATGGATTAAATAACTTTTATATCATGTTCTTCGCGTGATCAATAAACTAAATATAAACATACAATTTATATATACATATAAATAATTGGATATGAATATATTATATATAAACACAAACTTAGAAATTGTTCAAATAAAAGAAAAATAAGTTACCAATTTAGCTCTGCCAGTGCCTTGCATTATTTAATTAAATTTTAGAATATATTTATATAATTCATTTGAAGGATAATTGTATTTTACTTTAATATACAATTCGTATTTGTTAAAAATCCACACTCATTATCAATTCTCATTCCTCAGGTGTAAACCACGATTATATGATAAAATTACTTTATACCATTTTCTTCGTTTAGTAGAAATATATATTTTTGATGTACATTAGAAGAACATTTTTAACGAAAAACTAGATTATGTACTTAATTTTTAAAATTCAACGAGTTGTAATTTCTGTAAATAAACAAATCTTAAATTAACTTTTTTCTTAATTATTAAAATACGAAAGAGAGACATTAGTATTTCAGTATGGAAAATAACATTTATTTTTTCTGTACATAGACATTATTTCACATATACACACATTTATATAAAGAAAATGAACAGAAATTTTTAACTTCTTATCCAAGCATAAAAATAAGAAAAATAAAAAATTTGGTATGCAATTTTAAATAGTCAACACTGAATAATAAATTTTTATATACAGAACTTTCCAGCTGTGCATTTAAATAGACATGTTACATATATATATACACACACACACAGATTTGTATGCAAATAATGAATAGAGATTTTCTACATACGCTTATCAAAGTACGAAAACAGAAAAATCAATTCACAAATTTGATGAGTAACTTAAAATAGTTATTATTTTAACTAAGAAAATATAAATGGAGCTACCATTGACAAAAGATGAGCAGAATACTTAAAGATAATTATACCAAATGAATGTATTCTTTATCAACCACCAGGCAAGCAACACTTTTAATTTATCCCCAGCAATTAAATCACATACATACGGAGCTTCCATTGACAAGACATGAGCAATATGCAAGACAATTACACTAGATGTATATATTCTTTATCAAACATCAGGCACGCAACACTTCTGATTTATCCCCACCAATTAAATCAAGTATATATCCAGCTTTCATTGACAAGACAAAAGCAATATGCAAGACAATTATATTAAATATATGTATCCTTTACAAACAAGCAGGCAGGCAACACTTCTGATTTCACCCCACCAATTAAATCAAGTATATATCCAGCTTTCATTGACAAGACAAAAGCAATATGCAAGACAATTATATTAAATATATGTATCCTTTACAAACAAGCAGGCAGGCAACACTTCTGATTTATCCCCACCAATTAAATCAAGTATATATCCAGCTTTCATTGACAAGACAAAAGCAATATGCAAGACAATTATATTAAATATATGTATCCTTTACAAACAGAGACCAAAGGTCTATCCTCAATTTAAATGTAAATATCATGTGTACAAAAATCAGTGATGAGTAATATTCCAGAAAAAAAAAGACAGCCCTTTCATTTAAATTTTTTTTATAATTTGCAATAGTGTAAATTATGAAGCACATTGAACGATGAGATTTATGTTAAGATAAATATGATTTACCAAATTTTAAAATCAATTATTACAGTTTTTAAATAAATCCAGTTTTAGTCTAATTGAACAGCAGTTAAAATATTCCCAATTGATATACCTTCTTTAATAATTTTGGAAAAGTTTTTGCTGGCAGCATAAATAAAAATATATAAACAAACTCAAAATCACGAAAACTTTTTTTTTTTTTTATACCAATAACAAAACGTTTAATATCACTCATTCAAAAACAATTAAATGTAAATCAAATAACTTACGAATATAACATTTGAATAAAATCTGCAACATAGCTTTGTGACAGAAACAGAAAGGATAGGAAAGTAGGAAACTTTTTTAATGTTAGTAAATAGAGAAAAGGTTTGTCAACAAAGCTATGCTACAGATTTTTACAAATAATTTTGGGAATTTAAAGTTATTTAAAAGCGCTATTGTGCAATTAAAAATATTCATTATTTAGACGTTCAGGAAATCTTTTACGACATTTAAACGGTTTAGATTTGAATTATAAATTAACCTTTAAAATTAATTCTTTTAATTCATGTACTTAAGATCTCTTTGTCGAAGACAGTCATTTTAAAAATAATCACTAATTAACTAAAATGAAAACAGTTAAATGTTGTAAATCTCATCGTTCAAAATTAAATATAATACAGTTAAACTACATAAATTATTAAAATTAATTACATGATAGATTTTATAAATTTGGTAAGAAATATTTAATATGCTTATTACAATTTTAACACGTTATTCTTAGTTTGAATTAAATTTTATTACGAAACAACAACCATGTTCCATAAAGTACATAACTTTTCAATATATAGATCTATATTATCATTATATAAACTTTTAATATATTTTCAATAATAACTTTTCAAAATCAATAACACAAGAAATCCCATTGTTACAAAAGGAAATTTATTAAGATTTTTAAAAATGCAATGGTAACATGTTGATTTTAATATACATGCAGAAACACGTTTATAAACAGATTTAAATAAAGATTTTTCAATAATATAAGAATACAATTGTGGTTAACCAATATAATATTTTTATAAATTTAATTTAAACATAACAAAGAAATCTATAGATATTTAACATCTTAATACTTTAAAAAAAAACCAGATTAAAAAACATCATTTAAACACAATTTCATCAAGCCCACATTCATATGTTCTCCGCATATCATTAAAAATTCGATTAAATATTTTAAGCAGACATAAAAGATGTTCAGTAAATTAAAAATGAATTTTTAAATTTATATTAAACAAAGACTTTTAAAACAAAGCTAAGATAAGAAGTTTTCAAATCCCATATGGATTTTATTTTATTATTTATGATTATTTATCTTGTTTCATTTTGTGTAATTATCATTGATTAATAGTAATTCAAGGAATGAAGTACAATGTGCTCCTTTCTCATAGTATTCTAGTTAACAAGATACTTCCTTTAGTATCAAAAATAACTGAAAAATAGTTACAAAATTATGTATATGTTTGGAAGAAAAAGCATTAACAATTTTGCCAAAAGCAGTCCTTAAATATATTCATCAAATTGAAAAAAAAAATGTAGGATATTTTATTCCTGCCATATCTTAAGATGTCTCATAAATCTTTGCATTTTATAATGAAAAAAATAGTTTGGCTAACAAAATTTATTCTATGTGTAAGACATCAATTACATTTAAATAATCAAATTATCACTGATCTCATTTTACAAAACATTCTAAATGATTTTGAAACTCATTCTATTACTAACTAGAGTAAAGACAGTTGCTTTGATATAATTTAGATTAATAAATAATTCATCACATAATGTTTATGATGGACTTTTTCATGTATTATAAATTATGTGATATTTTTTTGTTTATATCTAATTTTTTTTTTAAATTCCTACATTTAATTATTTTACTTGAAGACTGTCAAGAGTGAAACATGACATGAATTACGTATGAGCAAAGGTTAATTTTATATTCCTTTGGAGTTCGAGAAAATAAAATTTAAAAATTTTAAGTATTTACAAGATTTTCAAGTTTTGCACAAATGAGTATATAAAATATTTCATACAACTGTCAATATTTATATAAAAACGTATTAACAGCATTTAAGAACACTGTGGAAATACCATTCGTTAGTTTAAAAAAATTTTAAAACCCATTCTGAAAATTAAGTTTTAATATAGGAAGCATATTGTTGTCATAAGTTAAAATACATAATTTTTTTTAATAACAAGTTTATCTGAACCTATCTATTCTTAATAATTTATTCTCTATGGTGAAAATGAGACAATTCCTAAGGTTGATTTCCTCTCAAGCTTCTGATATCAATAAGTATTCTTTAGAATTTCTAATTTTATAATTAGTAAAATTATGAAATAAATAGTTAATAAGAATTATGTAATCATTTTATTTGTTAAAAGTTTAACATCTAAATAATAGTTTCTAGACGTATGTATAATTTATTAAATAAATTCTTCTGAAATTATATTATTAAAATTTTTACAAATATTAGATTTCTGCTTAATATTTTGACAACCATAAAATGTATTCCTTTACTAAATTCAATTATTTCTAGATTTATTAATCAAAGATAAATGATACATATAGAAATTAATTTCTTAAAATATACTTGATAAAATGAACTCAAATGGTAAATGATAATTTCTTTATTCCAATACCAGTTGGTATATTCAATGAGTTGTTCCCCAACAAAAACTTCCTACAGCTAACAAGAGTAAAATATCAAGCGAGTTTCAATTTGATTTTTCCCCCTCACAGGTTAATGTTTTGCAAGAAGGTTAGTTTGACATGGGAAAATAGTTTAAATGGATTCCAAACATCTAATATGAAAACCTGTGACAAGAATCAATGTTATTTATTGCTGAACTGAAACTCAGTAGGATAACCATTTGACAACCCTAGAGATTGTTTTATTACATCTTACAAAATTTCCAATATTTCAGGATTTAAATATTTTATTAGGAGAAAATTTAATGTTCTCCCAGCATTTCTGACACGCCTGACATTTCTCTACTATTCTCACTATCTTCAAGAACCAAGATATCTTAAAGATAATAAAATAATTACAACACACATTAAAAATTTTTCAAAATTAATCTATGAAGTTTTTTTATTTTAAGTGATAAAAAATTATTCAATTAACGCTTTAGAAAATTGGGCAACATTAGGAATAATGAGTTGAATGCACAGAACAAAAATGTCTGCCTAAATGAGAAACTCTTAACAAATCAGTCCAAATTCTAAGGGTAAAGAATTTATTAAAGTCAATACTGATATTTGTAATGTAATCAAGATCTGGGGTTGTGGAACAGCATTTTAAATAACCACTACGCAGTTCGGTTTTTGTTTGGTTTGGTGCTCAATGAAAACTTTCCCATATAAAGGCTAATTAAACGCAGACCTTTTACGATTCAAAGAACTACTAAAAACATCTAAAACCGATGATGGGATACAAATTCACGAATAGATGAACCTATGTCCGAACTTAAGTTCGCTTACGATTCAGCTGCCAACTAGGCTTATCCACCATGTATATTAACTTCAGGATGTTTTAAGATGTAACTTCTAAGGAAGGAAATAGTGCGTTAAAATTTGATTTAAAAATTGGTTAAAAAATTTTAAAAACATAAGGAAAATATAACGTTGGTGTGTAGTTAAAATTAAATATTAAAATCTTCTCATTATATATATATATATATAAACAATAAATTATATATCATAAAGTCTAAAATTAAACAACAAACTTTGGAAATAAATTTTATAAAATCAACCGCTCTCTAAAAAGATCCTCGTAAGGTTCAGAAAGGGGCTCAATAAACCAGACAAATTTGAAATGTTATTTTTAAAAGAATTTGAAACACGAGGAAGGATAAAAACTTTAGATGTAATTATAATATGAAAACTATAGATTCGTCATACGTTTCAAACAATATAAACTTGCATGATATACCTGCGAGAGGATATTTTCACAAATAACGAGCCTTATTTATGTGTCGCAAGAAAAAAAAAAAAAAAAGTCAAAAGTTATAAATAATTAAAGCATATATAGTATTCTTAAAATATTGAAAATCTAATAAAAAAATGTAAAACAATTTGTCTGATTGCACACTTAACTTCAAACAACAGCCCCCGTGTCCCACAGGTATTTGCAATAGTAGAAATAATTATTTCGCAACACATGCTATGTTTCAATTTTGAGTTGCGAGTACAGTGTTTCTAAAGATACTTGTGACAGTCGAGGGAAACGGGCCGATGGGCACTTTTATAGAGTCGATGAAGCTGCTAAAAATGCGTAAAAATCGTCAGTGATGTTGAATGCTGTTTGGCATCTGGAAGGAGAGAACGGTCTGAGACCTGGTAGAGTAAAGACGCAATTCTGAGTGGTTCCTCAGAATCGGTGGTAGGTAGCAAGTCGAGCGGCCTACAGTTAACCCTAGAACGCCTCCCCGGCGGGGAAACTGATCTGAACCACATGGTGAAGCCAAGCATTCTAGCCCCTCCAAAATTAATATTGGAGACCAACAGGGATAAAACCAGCAACAACTATGGAAGATCCAACTGCCCAGCTGAAGGATTAATCCCAAAAGTATTTCACAAGAAATTAAATCCCGAGCCAGACATGGAGTCGCCAGCCAGTCCAATGCCGGCGACGATGGAAACAAGTGCTAACCACAATGCCATGCCTGCGATTGGAATTTCCTTTGATGATGGAAGGAAAATGTTCCCTAACGATGGTACGAACCCGAAAGTAATATCTACCCTCGATATGTTAATACACGCTCAAAACCATGGTTACCAGCCAAGTGATGAGGTTATGAACAACATTGCAATACTCCAGAAACTGGATACACCGATTGTGAATTATGACGTGCATTACGTAACGGAATACGTGCATAAAATTATGCAATTAAACAGTGTGGTGAATATGTGTGATAACAGTGAAACAATAAATAGAGCCAACCAAGAACTAAAAGGAATATACAATATTTTGGATAACTTCTTCCTTTCAGGAGGTAAGTGCAACTCTGCTTTAGATTTGGGATGTTTAAAGTTTTACTATTCTGATGTCAACGGTAATCCCAATGAAATTAATGTAAATTGTGACTATAATAATATAATGTATCTTTATAATAGTAATCAATGCTTGATTAATAGATCATAACTTTACTGGTATTCTACAAGAGAGTGCATTATGTGTTACATTTAAATATATGGTACTTAGAAATATTGACTTTTTTTTGCAAATTATCTAACAAATGTAAAAAAATGTATGTTCTACTAACAACTTAGAATTTACCATAGTAAATAATAAAAAAGGTAAAAGAGTGCTGACTAACAGCCCTGAAAAAATAAATCCCTCTAAGAAAATAGCTATTGAAATAAAAAATAAATAAAATTCTTGGTAATCTAACTGTAAACAGTAAAAATGATATAAATGAAAATGATATTAATGTACATAATAATACTTTTGGAAATACTACCCAAAACACCTCTAATAAATCACCGCCTGTTATGGTTTTGATTAAAGAAAAATACTCGGATTTTCTCAAAATTTAAATGAATTAAAATATAAAGTTCTAGGCAAACCTAGTGGAGAATTCCTTAAATTATTTGTAAATGCACCATCTGAACATAGGCACTTAACATCCCACCTAAGTAGTAAGGGAATAAATTACTACATAATAAACCCCAGATCACAAAGACCAATGAAAGTAGTCTTAAGGGGTCTCCCCATCAATCAACCTCTCGAGGAGATTAAAGAAATGCTAGAGCAAAAAGGCTATATAATTTTAAAAATTAGTCAGATGAGGAGTGGAGGAGAAAGAAGGGTAATGCCCCTCTTTCAATTACATCTCCCAAATACTAAAGAAAGCACTAAGATATTCGAGGAGAGAGATCTAGGAAATTTCATTATTAATGTGGAAAAATATAAATCCACCGGTATTACCCCCCCAATGCCAGCTCTGGCACCATAGCAGCTACTTAACATCAAAATGTGTCACATGCGCTGGCTTCCATAAAACAGCAGATTGCCCACACGGTAAGCAAAAAATTGAACCAGTGTGTGTTGACTGTGCAGGAAATCACCCGGCCAACTACAGAGGGTGCCCCAAGTTTCCAAAAAATAATATAAGAAATAAGAATAAAAATATTAATGGAAATTAAATAAACAACCCTGGATGGGTACAAAACGGGGTCAGCTTCTCTAACATTGTGAAGGGAACCTCAACTCCTCCCTACCTGTCAAACTCGTTCCCCCCCTCACCCTCCTCTGGTTTAGAAATCGCCGTTAACAACCCTGTAAATAATAATAACAACTTGAATAATTTTAATATCGAGCAAAACTTAATTCTAAAAACAATTATAGAATTATCCAATAATAGAATCTTTATACAGCTAATTAAATGTATATGCGACTTATTACCCAAAATTAATAATTGTAACAATTTACAAGACATGTTTTTCATAATAATAGAAGCACTTAGGCCTGCAATAGCTAGCAACAATGTATCACGATGAACCACAAAGGGGTATTTCTCAAAATTTGTACCTGGAATGCAAACGGTGTATTTAATAAGGTAGAGGAGCTACGTCAATTCATCGATGATAATAATCCTGATATCGTTTTAATACAGGAAACACCACACCTACGGAGAGGCAATAATTTTAAAATTAGAAATTTTGACATTATCAGAAATGATAAAATTAACACTGACTCCCGTGTGAGAACTGCAATCTTAATAAACAATGCTATTTCCTATGATATATTGAAGCTACAATTATTAAAATTTTTATTCAGGGATCTGTCCCAATCACTGTGGCATCTGCATATATACCCCCGCAAAAAATATTCCAAATCAACCCCTAAGAAACCTCTTTCCAGAAAACGACATTAATAAAATAGTCAACATTAGTAATAATGTTATTATTGAAGGTGACTTCAATGCTCACCACACACTATGGTCCTTTTGGAAAAACCCTGTGATGTGATGTGATGGCCATTATCACTTTGGAAATTAGTCTGAATGAAGAAAAAGTGTGAAACAACGTATGTGCTATGAAGTTCAGTGAAAAAATGTTTAAATTGATAATTAAAAGCGAATGTCTTAAAATGAACGGTAGTAATAAGTAGAGCGAGCGCGCGTTAAATTGTTCAGTCTTAATCATAATTTAGCGGCATTTCGAGACGAGAAAGACTGCAATAGTAAATCAGAACGGAAAATGAAAATTAGTTTGATATATACAAAGTGGAAACAAATTAATAAATTGAATCGACGATTGTTTTAAAAATTTTGTTTTTCTAACTTGCTTCTTAAATATTTCAAATGTTTTTGCACTTAAGATTAAAATCTAGATTTACAATTGGCAAACAGTTTTCACACAATTTTATTGTGTTTTTTTCTTGACATAACTTTCGATAATTTAATAATTTAATTGCTTAAACAATTTTTAAAATCTATATTTTATTCACAATTTGAAAGTTAACATATTGATTAATTAAAAATAAGGCGTGGATCACATGAAAATCTCCCTTTGATTTCAAAAGAAAATAGTGAATTGTGGGTTATTTTTATTCACTTTTAAACAGACTTATATGATAGCGAAAGAAAAATCAGGAAAAAAAGTTGTAGAGGACAAAACATTTTTGAAAAATTAAAAATATGTTTTTCAAAAGTATACTATAATGATGCTGAAGATTTGAAGCCGAAATTATTTTTCTTCAAAATTGAAAAACAAACCACAGGTTTCCTGTTTAGCGTGAACAGTTCCATAGTAGAATGCTACATCAATTAAAGTGCGACATAATTTAGTCTAGGTCACAAATTTGCGTCAATTAAGTCTTACAATAATTATAAATACTGTGTAATCGAAAATTCAGAATGGTTGAAAGATTTTAAACTTTTATATAAATATAGTGGTACTAGGATAAGTCAACCTTCATTTCGAACCGTTTAATTCACAGAAGTCCGTAAAAAATGGAACTACTGCATTATAACCCAATTTTTTTTTTATTGCACAAATTAATTTTTCATGATTGTTGAAAAATCTATTGTCATTTCTTTACATTAATATTTATAAAAATGTTACACTGTTGGGGACGTTATTCGTAAATTTATTATTTTAGATAAAAGAAAATTAAAATTTATTGAATGTTATTTAGGGAAAATATCCAATAATTGTTAATCCAATGTAAGGAGAAATCTGTTACTAACATGTTCTTTTTTTTTGTTATACAACACTATACCTAAAGCATCTAATATACCCAACTAGTCTAGTTCTCTATAATTACATTAGTTAAAGAACGTAAATAATCCAGATATAAAATAGATTAATCAAAATGTTATTAATATAACTGAAATACTAATGTAACTATTTTATTCTATAAGTTTAAATCTATATAATTACTATGCATAATCTATGTAAATAACCAAGATTTCCTTAATATAGCATAGGATTATCAATGTCTTATTATCGGAATATGACTATAAAATAATTTCTTAAAAAATATTCGTCTAGACCTAGATTTCATTTTTAGCAACAGTTTTCTGTCTTTCATTGGATCATCATTCTTATACAGAAATATATATTTGCTGAGAATAAGCAAGTCTATGATGTCCTAACATACTTATATTTGGGACATTTTCTATCAACGTTTTTAGTTTTCGTCAAAGTTATACTTAAAGATGTTTTTATTTTTTGAATATATTATGAAAAGGCCCCTTTACATAAATTAATAAATTTTAAGATGTAACTTAAAATACTCATGTGCTGGAGAGTAAAAAATAAGTTCATTAAAATTGAATTCAAACCACACTATTAGTACTTTGTATAAAAAGAGAAATTTACCCCATAAAATATAGTATATAAACATTTCTTGCAGATACAGCAGGAGTATTCACTATGTATAAATACCTGATGCCAGTACTGAGAACACTTACCTATTCAAACCATATACTATTAATAATTCGCAGGCAGTACAAAACTTACCTCCATACAACACAGTACTATAAACATTGCTTACCTTATATCTTAATCAGACACTCTACAATAATACTCTATACATAAATACCTGAGGCCAGCTAACTGACCTTTATTCTCAATACATGTTTTGGTCTTAAACTTCAGAAATAGATATTCGTTGAGAAAAAATGATTAATTTATTAAAGAAATCTGTTATGTGTGTGTTTTCTCTCTCCAGCCATGAGATACTTTAAGAAATAAAATTTTCTGATGCTATTTACAAAGTGGATGATTATGCAAAAAGTTTTTCAACAAAATCATGAAAAATAATCGTATTGTTTAAAATTTTACTACTCAGAAAAATCACTTTTCCACTTGCCGATAGAATAACTCACATTTAAGAAAAATTTATAAATAAAACCAACGGATATAAAGTATATAAGAATGCTTTCCCCTCTTGAGATAGTGACTTATTGAAACAAAGATTTCAATAATTGGGGGGGGGGGAAATTTCAAGAGCAACTTAAAGTACTATAGCAATGCTCTTACAATTTTTGTTTTTTTCCAACTTTGTTTTATCTGTCGATGTTTTAGGAAATCAAATCTTTCTTTCATGAAAAAACAATTCTACATTGATACAAATATGAATTCAATGTAAAGCATTGTTTAAACATAATTTCAAAGAAATGAAACTATTAATTCTTAAATAACAAAGTATGAAAGTAAAAAAAAATTACAATATTCTCAATAAAAAAGTTATTTTACTTTTTTAAACATTTGATTATTTTTAGCATAAGAGAAAATTAATTTTATCTTAAAATTAATTTATTAAAGCTCTTTCACTAATTTTACAGGAAATCGCTACCTTAAATAAAGCAGCTGTGCGATTGACATAGCATGTACTACTTATAATCTTAAAAATGTGAAGGTTTCTTTTTTTTTTTTTTTATTATAAGTTCTTAAAAAAAATTTTTTTTGAAAAATAAGGAGATTTTTTTAAACAGTCGTTTATTCCATTTCTGAATGTTTCACTTTGTATACTTCAATTATTTATTAAACTAATTTTCAGCTCTGATTTGCTATGGAGTCATTCTCGTCTCGAAATCCCGCTAAATTAGGATTAAGACTGAAAAATTTAATGCTCTACTTACTACCGTTCAGTAAGAGATTCGATTTTAATTATCAATTTTAAACATTTTTTTCACTGAATTTCATAGCATATACGTTGTTTCAAACTTTTCCTTCATTTAGACTAATGAATTTCCAAAGCAATAAGGACAACCACAAATGGAAATCTTCCATGATTCCCTGATGCTATTTTCTACGCAGCAATAAAAGCACATTCCCCTCTCCAATACACAGATAATTTTCCTAGTAAACTTCCCTTCTCCAGGTAGTGGTGTTGTCGAGCCGGAACGTCGTTCCGGTACTTCCTTTTTATACAGGAACGCGTTTCGGAACTAAAGATGATTTCTGATAACAAGAATTGGCTGACGTATTTAAACCAGATGATAATGTAATTATTTAAAACAGTTATGTAAAAACTTGGTTAAGGTCTCATCGTTCAGCGGATGACAACAAAACAAGGAAAAATCAACCACAAGATACTGAACATAATCCTATTTGGAATATTTTATAAAAACCGTTAGTGTTTTCATTGTTAAAAATATTTATGCAATATTGTTAGAGTATCTACTATGTGTATTTTATAATTTGTCAACTAATTTTTATTAAACGTTCCTATTATTGTAATAAACCTTTATATATGTGTATATATATATATATATATATATATATATATATATATATATACCCAAAAAGGGTTTCGTAATGATTTTCGTTTCCTATTCTTTTTATGCTATATACAGGGCTGATCCTGGCGACAGGCGAAAATTGGGGGAAATATCTCCCCCCGTCGTCAAATTTGGGACGAGACCTTAAAAAAAATCGTCGCCGCCAAGATTATCATGGAAAACACCCCCCCCCCCTCGTTAAATTTGGGACATGAGACCGTACAGAGCAGCCGCCTACCCAGGATCGGCCCTGTCTATATAATTATATATACGCGTTCCGGTAAAAAAAAATTAGCACAACACCAGTCTCCAGGACATTATAAGTCTTGAGAATTTTTCTGTTGAACAGAACTATCTTGATGTGTAGTTGAAGATCATTCACTCAGTATTTCCTTTGAAGGTTCCAAAGCATCATAGAACATTCTCGAGCATATCACAAGATTTTCAGAATCACTTAGACTTTCTAGACCAGTCTGACCTTCCAGATGTCAAACAGCATTCAACGTCACTGCCGATTTTTACGCATTTTTAGCAGCCTTATCGACTCTATAAAAGTGCCCATCAGCCCATTTCTCTTGACTGTCACAAATATCTCTAGACTTATTCCTTACTTAAAATCGAAATTTTCTATAAAAAGTGAGGAATTCCAATTGTAAGTCCCTGACTGCATAAATGTTATTTCTGACGTCACATGTTGATTGGTTGGATTTTATGGCATAAGGTCCAAAAAGGACTAGCAGCGCCAAAAATTAAATTTTAAAGAAAACTTTTTATAAAGCTCAAACTCAACATCAGACAGAGACAGTTGTCAATTATAAACTGTTCTATCTGATGACAGCGAGAATTTGTGTTATCACTTCCCCACAAAGAAATATGGCCGTTAAAGTCACCAAGTAACAAAAATAATGTAGGCAGCTTATCCACTAATGCGAAGAGTTCCTCTCGGCGGATGGCATGTGGTGGCAAATACCAACTACAGACTGTAATCAAACAGTTGAGGGAATTCTCACTACTGAAGCCTATACAGTAGTGACTAAAGGATGAGTTAATGTGTGTGCATTAATAGTGCTGGGGGAAGAGTTAATGGATGTTAATATACAAACACCACCAGACACTACCATCGTCACCAGTCTTTTCTAAATCACTTAAATTAACGTATGTTTTTATTGGTAGACCACTAGAAATTTTACTGAAATGCTAAACACTCGGGATTATGTGCTGAAATTAGAGACTTCATATCAAGATATGAACGCAAACAGATGCAGTTTTAACAAATAAAGGAAGTTTTTTTTTATATTAAAAAACTTCTATTTCGGAGCTTGAAGGCGGGTCTTCTGTCATATCCCCGAATATAAGGAAACCGCGTCAGTCTCCAAGCAAAAGAAAGCATTATGGGTGGAGACGGGTGATTTTTTTTTTTTTTTGCATCTTTAGATATTTTTAATTTTAAAGCTTTCTCTGCTTTTGGTTTAGCAAAAAGGAGTTTTTTTTAGAAAAAGGAGATTTTTTGAATTTTGGCTTTTCTGTTATCTTGGAAGGGGAAGAGAAAATTCTGTTTAGGTGCTGCTCGTCTTGGTGATTTCGGGAAGCTACAGCATAACTCACTCCTGATTGAAAAGTGCGAGAAGTGACCAATCGTCTCGCCTCGGGATATGAAATTTTTTGATTTTCATCGTGGTTATCTCCTTTACCAGTGAATACAGAGGAAAGCTTCGAGAGTAGGAGAGATGGTCACCATGACAGTTGACACATACCTCCTTTGCTTTGCAGTTCGTACTATCGTGGCCAAACACCGCGCAACGGGCGCAGGTAAAATTGCCTGTGCAAGCACTCTTCAAGGGACCAAAGCAATGACATTGTAAACATCGCAAGGGATTAGGAATGCAAGGCCTGATGGGTAAATTCATATATGCAGCTTTTACATACTGCGGAAGGTCTGGCGTCACAGAAGTCAGAATGATACCGTCACTTCTAAGTTTTCCAATTTTTTTCGCGTCTGCCAGAATGGCTGCTTGAGATTCAGATGCAACCTCAACGAGCAAGTCACCTGAGCTCATTTTCAGGTGCTAACATTTTGAAGTAAGGAAGGGAGAAACTGAAATAAATGAACCTTCCTTTCTTTTTATTAAGAAAAATTTAGTTTTTAAATTTTGTAACAATTGCTATGGGAGAAAAGAAAAGTGAGTAGTTTCCATATTAAATGTTTAAAATTTCAGGACCTGACCGCACCACCCACCACCGAGTCCGACAAGGGGATGCAGACAAGCTACACCTGTGCTCACCAAGTCAACTTTACAACTTACCACTTTGTGAATCAATTTATATTGCTGCTATCTCACAGTAAAGTTCTCACAATACTTCCCCCCCCAACACAATAACTAATACAGGAAGCACTTCAATGGGCCCCAGCACCAAAGTTTTTAATAACATCTTTCGTTGAGCTCCCTGTGTACCCATAGAAACATTTGTCAAGAAAATATCTGCAATGTGAGTACTTTTTTAATGTGTGACAAAAAAAAAAAACACATCCATGCTTTTGGTATATACTTTTTTTACTGTACAAAAATTTTATCTGGTAGCATTTTTTTTCTTAATCTACAATTTATTACACATGTAAAGCTTTAAATTTAGATTTGAGGGTTTTTTTTTTGCGACACATTTGCATAGCTCATAATGAAAATTTCCCCAAAGGCAGGCAATTTACAGGGAGAATAAGCTAATGATAAAATGTAATATACGCGGTTTTAAAAGTTAAGAAAACCATCTGCTACTTTCTAGAAGATCACAAACCCGAAATTTCATTCCAATATTCAAACTATCGTGAAACATTCTCTCGTAGATACTGCGCGTTCGTGAGCTTTCCACAACATTCACACAACCTCTGCGATATGGTTTTCTAAAATATTCAACGTTTTTTTCGTAATACGTTTACAGCGACTTCACAAACTTCAATGAAATTTCAATTTATTTTTGTCACAATTGTTTCTATTTGGATTCGGAAGTATATTAAATTTCTAATTTTTTATTTAAATATTAGCAGAAAATGTCGTTCAAAGAATTTATTTTCTTTCATTTCAGTAATTTTCATTAAATGAAACATTTTCAAATAGAATTGGTCTTAATATTCAAGTATATTTAAAGTGAAGCTTTTCTTAGATACCTAAGTATTGAAATATTTCAGGGAGTATGTATCATGGTTAGAAAATATCAAAATGTATCTTTTTTAAAATGAAAGCATTACTTTAAATTTGAAGTAAATCTTCAATCCAAAAAAAATCAAGATGTTTTAAATTATTTCAATTTAAGGAAATATATATACATATATATCTAGTTTTCAAATTCATGTTATAGAGGCAAAAAAATTCAACAGAAATTTACGCTAACATTACAGGGACAGTATTTTTCAAATATATAAAAAGTAAAAATTAATTTAAAATATTTTAGAACATATATTGAGAGTCTTTTTGCATTGGAAAATGGAAGTATTTTTCTTTCGTGAAAGATATAGTAATCAATAATCAGAAGGAAATGTAATGAATAAGGTAACTGTCGCAACTCGATTCAGTAAACAATCCAAAAATAGGTTCTAAAAAGCTCTGGTTTGGATTGTTTGTCATTCATATTTTAACTTAAGGCCGATTTGAAACAAGTTTTATGTGGATTCGGAGCCACCACTAACATCATTGTAAAATTTGTATTTTGCGACATACTGAATACCCAGAGCTCTAAACATTTGGTTGTAAGTTCAGCTCTCATCCCTGTATTTATATTAGTGGTTCATTTTTAAAATTGAAAAATTTATTAAAAGATCGCTTTAATTTCATTCAGAGATATAAATAAGAAAATTTCTTGATGACATTGTTTGCCATAGGTATTTAGAGAGCTTAATTTACATCTCTATCTCAACAAGAAATGTCCTTTTAATCTAGAATATCCCTTTTGGAGAATGTTTGGTATATTACGCTTTAAGAAAATTCCCAGTACGCATATAAATATATTACATCTTTCCCTACAAATTTTTGTCCAAAATATCACCATTAAATTATAATTGCTTTCAATCATAGTTTTCGTAAGTTTGGTTTGTTTGCCGCTCAATGATATTTTTGTGAACACGAATGTTAGACATAATAGTTTTTATAATCGTACAAAACTAAAAGTCAACAAGAATTTTAATAGCAGAAAATATCTTGTTCTACAACATGCTTTATTATTTCAACTATAATAGCAATTCAAACATTACGTGAATGACTTTTTAAATTAAGAATTACACCCATATATATATATCGATATTACTTTCATTGCACATCATTGCTTAAAAGACAAGAAACTAACATTTTAAATATGCTAACATTTTAATTTTTTTCAACAAGTTTCACTCAATTTAGCCATAAAATAAAAATATTAGAACTTACTTTTTAAATTCACATTTGAATAAAATGCTTACAAATTTATTGATAAAATGCTACAAGATTCGTGGTTGTCAAAATAGAAAGTAATAATCTTTCATTATCTTCACATTTTAAAGAGTTGATTTAAAATAAAATATGAGTGTTTGGTAATATATGAAATAATTCTTCATGAAATATATTAAATCAAAGTTTATAGATCATGTATGAAGCATTTAAAATTTGATAAGAGCATGAACTAAAATATAGGAAACATTCATAATGGTAAATAAAATTTCAATTTTAACCAAAATATTAAGATTCAGACTCTCAATAAACTATTAATTTTCTATTTGAAAGAGTTTTTTTTTATTATAAAAATTAAACAAAAGTATACTTCAACTTAACTCAATTTAATTTAAGAATTTTTAGAAAGTCAAATATATTTAAATTCTAGTTAATAGTTTACTTCAAAAAGTTATCTTACAATGCTTTTTGAGTGAAAACTTAAATATGAAATGAAATTAAGAAATATTAATTGTAATTCTCGGCGATTTTATTTAAATATGATTTAATATAACTTTTTAATACTTAAATACATTATCTGTCATAAATTTAAACTAGTTTCACCTTGCTACACACTTAATAGTTTTGATTGCTTAGATTGCTAATTTCTTTAGCAACAATTAGAATTCAATAAATATTTGGGTCGAAGTATGGTCATTTAGTATATTAGTACAAATAAGAATTTTTTTTATACATAAGCTAGTTTATCTTTTCGGGTATTCCACAAGTGTAATTACAATAACTTAATTTCAGTTTTCATTTAGTACAACTGACAGCCAACCCTTGCTCATACATAGATTAAAATTTGAAAAATTAGGGGAATATATCAAAGCAAAATTTAAGTAGTTTTTTAAAACTATTTTTTACAGACTCATTAAAAACCATTTGAGGAAATGTTGTAGTAAATTCTTTATTAGTGTCTTATGTTAATTTAATGAGTCTCGATGAATATGACATGAATTTGTGCAATACATTTATGAATTTAGTGATGAACCAATATATTTTGTATATTGGTAAACTGAAGCCAAAACATTGGTACAACTTATTCCTGATGAAATGTTATGCTGCTTGGTGAATAGATAATTTAAACCTTTTTAATTATCTGTTCCAAATTTGGATGACAAACATTGAAACATATTTAAAATTTGAATGTTTCTTTAAATTAAGAAAAGTAATACATAATGAAGTTTTATAGGAAAGTAAATGGAACATATTTATAGGTATGGAAGAATGCAATATGTTTTAAGGTTCAATAAAAATTAAATTAGTTGGTTATAAAAATTACTTATCCCTTTGGAGAATAATTTTAGTATGTATTTTATCATAAACATTTAAAAATTATAATATTAAAATATATATAATATTAAAAAATATATAATATAAAAAAAGATTTAAATTATTTTGCAGTTGTTTCATATGAATGTGAGCCTGAATAAAATATAAATTTTATAAAATTTATAAGAATAATAATTATAGCTTGATTTTTCTTACTATTGATTTTAAATTATTAAAAGTAAATTTCGGGCTGTCTTTATTAAATGTTTTTTAATGTGTTTTTAAAAAATAAATCAGATATTAAGGATTTATGATCTGAAATAAGGAGGCAGGCCAGCAGTTAAAAGTTCAATTTGCGTTCTTCTATTCCTCATCTTAGGACGCGGAGGCTGGCGAATTGTATTAGGGTCTGAAAATATTTATTAGATTTAAAAAAAAAATCATGGCAATGATTTTAATATATGAATAAGTTAAAATCCTGGAAGAAAATTAGAAATTATTCAATTGTCAAAATAAAAACTCACTTTTTATAAATCTGCCTCGGTTATCTCGTTGTTGATTGCAAGGTTTCTTTTTTGGTCGGCCCCTCGGTCTCCCTTGATAAACCGCTCGTTGTGGTGGTGAGCCTCTATCTGATGGTGGAGTTGGCGGTGGCTGCCTACTTAAGTAGTTTAGGAGACCTTGGGGCAAGCCAACCTTCAGCATTTCAACCTCACCCCTTTTTTTTTTCCTTCTACGGAGTGTTGGTGGTTCTGGCGATTGTTCATCTGGAAGACAAAATAGTTTAAAATTTAATCACTTTGAAAATTGATTTCTATTATAATAATTGATATGTCTTGTTTACAAGTAAGTTTTTAACTACTTATTTTCTTTTATGAAACCATAAGTTTGAATATTCAATACTAAAATAGGGCATTTGAAACAGATCTATAATTAGTGTCTTAAAAATTGCTTTATTAAAACCACTTACTGTTAAATGGATGCCTTAATAAAACCTCAATAATTGTCAACAGTGAAATTTTAATTTCTGTAATTTTAGAAAAAAAATTTATTTTGAAATTACTAGAAATATTATGTAAGAAAAATAATTATGTATTGATGACAATCAGTAATTCGAAAACCATTTGCATTCATCAATTGCTATCGTATAAAGTCAAATTTTTCTACGTAATTATAAATCACTGGAACAAAAAGCACTACGCACACTATTTTACAGAGCAAAAATTTTTAGTGGTTCTTGACATTGAAGAAGTGAAGGGAAATCCCATCCATTTACACTAAAATCTTCTGCTCAAAAGAATGTTCATGTAAGTACTTGGAACATACACATCCCTCACAACAATGAGTAAAAGTATTTAAGCAAGGTGATAAAGTTCAAATATGAATGCAGATGCATTAAAAACTTTATTCATCTTAATTAGTCAAGAGTGATTGAACTTTAAATGATAATGAACTAAAATTATTAGATAATGGTTTTATTCAGTTTGTATATAAACATAGCACTGCTTTCAAAGCAACTATTTCTTGTTCTATGACGAAAACAAATTTATTCTATGGATAATGATCATGTCTACCGATGTACGATAAACGCCCTGAAGTAGTCATCGATAAAATGTAGAAATATATATATTCCAGAAAAGTCATTTCATATAATTTTTGTCTTCAATATTTATTTCAGAATAAATTTCTCTGAAACCTAAAATTAACGTGTGATCATGAAAAATTGTTAACTAGAAAATAAGTTAATTTTGAAATTTAAGCAGATCAATTAAGAATCCTATGATCAATACTATGTACTTTTTTTTTAAATAAAGGATACATCAATTGTCAATTTAAAGGTCTGCATGAGGTTTACAGTCAGAAAAAATGACAGTAAAACTAAATTAATTTTAGAAAATAACAAATTTTGAATAAGCTATGTTTAAAAATATTAACATAATTTAAAACAAAATATTTTCATTCATATTACAAAACCTTTTAGCTAGATATCTTATAAGAGGTAATAAACTAATACTTAAGAAAAGCTTACTTTTTCCTAGATACTAATTAAGATCTAGTTTAAATTATCGATTCATTTTAAAATCGATGTTTTTAGAAAACTATAACATGGACACATAAGCGATGTAAAAGAATAACAATCTCACCAAGTAAACACTAAAATCTTCTGCGTTTAATTCTAAATTCACCACGTTTGTAATGAGTATTTTTTTCAGGTACATTATCTTTCCAATTTGGTTAGACAGCCCGAATTCAAAATGCCAGTTATTAAAACAGCAAAATTTTGTACAGTCAAGATAAGCAACATATACTATACTGATACATTTTTTATGTTATGTAATGCACTAATAAGAAAAACTGTTTGGAATTTACCTGATGATGTATGTTGCTCATTTGGATTCATATCTTGAAAATCATCAACATCTGGGATATCAACATCTGGGATATCAACATCTGGGATAT
>JAPDSC010010390.1:0-17755 GCA_026290005.1 Latrodectus geometricus | reverse complement strand
GGAATTGAAGCGAGCATTACGGCAGGCTAACAATACCAGCCCAGGACCAGACGGAATTAGCTATCAAATGCTTCGACATTTAAGTCCAGATTCCCTGTTGAACTTATTATATTTGTTCAATAGGATCTGGACCGAAAATGCATTTCCATCAATTTGGAGCGAAGCTATAGTCATTCCGGTCCTAAAGCCTGGTAAGGATCCTTCAGAACCATCAAATTATCGACCAATAGCTCTGACGAGTTGCCTTTGTAAGACTCTCGAACGTATGGTCAACGCCCGTCTCGTACATGTCTTAGAAGAAAATAAATGTATACATGTCAATCAGAGTGGTTTCCGTAAAGGAAGATCCACTCTTGACAACATAACATATCTGGAAACCCAAATCCGCAACGCTTTCGTGCGGAGGAATCATCTGGTTTCCATCTTCTTCGACATCGAGAAGGCATACGACCGTACGTGGCGATATGGTATTCTCCGTAAATTATATGATTTTGGCTTTCGGGGTAATCTTCCGATATTCCTTCAGAATTTCTTACGCTCCCGAGTTTTTAAAGTTCGTATTGGACACCTTTTGTCCAATACTTTTACTCAAGCCGAGGGTGTTCCCCAAGGCTCAATTTTAAGTGTAACCATTTTTAATTTATTCATCAGTTGCATTCTTCATCTTTTATCACCTTCTGTTTATGGCACAATGTATGTAGATGACCTGCAAATATCTTGCCAAGGATCGAATATGCGTTTAATTGAGAGGCAACTACAAACATCTGTTAATAAAATAGCTGCATGGTGTGCAGAGAATGGCTTTAGATTATCTCCTAGCAAGAGCTGCTGTGTCCATTTCTGCAGGAAGACCAGTATTCACAATGATCCCATTATTCATCTAAACAACACTGCAATACCCGTGGTCAACGAGATTAAATTTCTTGGTGTGACATTCGACCGAAAGTTGACTTTTCTTCCGCATGTTTTATATTTGCGGAAGAAGTGCGAGCGATCGCTTAATATCCTCAAGGTATTGTCAAATACATCTTGGGGTGCTGATCGCTTGTCACTCCTTCGGGTCTACCAGGCACTCATTTTGTCTCGTATTGACTACGGAAGTGTTGTATATGGATCTGCTAGGTCTTCAGTTTTACGCAGATTGGACACTGTGCATCACTCTGCTTTGAGAATCTGTTCAGGCGCATTCCGCACATCACCCGTCCAGAGTCTTTACGCGATTTGTCATCAATTGCCTTTGGACCTGAGACGGATGCAGCTGTCTCTCAATTACTACGCAAAGGTCATGTCTGACCGACAACATCCTCTACGTTCCTTGGCCATTTCTCCTGCATTAGAGAGACTATATGATGCTCGACCATACAGCATCCAACCTTTTCTCACTCGAACTAAACAGCAACTCCATTTGACAGACCTACATGATGTCCGTTTTATTAAAACGGACTTACAATCACATCCACCCTGGTACGATCCACAGATAACTATTATTAATCCATTTGCTAAATATACAAAATCGGACACAACCTCTACAGTTTTTCAACAGCTTTATCTATCTCATCGCTGTCAGTATTCATCATACACGCCTGTATTCACGGATGGTTCAAAAACTGCAGGACATGTTGGCTGTGGCATATTTTATGCTGATACCAGTCATGGTTACAGCCTTCATGCGTCCTGCTCAGTCTTTACAGCTGAAGCAACGGCTATCCATCAAGCCCTTCAGCTAGTGAATACAGAGCCGTTTCATAAAATCTGCATGTATACTGACAGTTTAAGTGTTTTAGAAGCGTTGGAAAACTATAACAATTGTCATCCAGTTGTGTCCAAGATTTTCGGAGCATTGGATTCCCTTGCTGGCGAGGGTTATGACATCATTTTCTGTTGGATCCCAGGTCATGTAGGTCTAGAGGGAAATGAAAAGGCAGATGCAGCTGCTAAATCTGCATCGTCCTCACTCTATTCATCTGTCCCTCTTTTCGACGTGAGAAGGGTTGTTAAAACATTTGTTAAATCTCTCTGGCAGGAGTTATGGAGTATGCAGGTCTCTAATAAATTGTGTGCCATATTCCCATCTTTCATTCCATCATCAGTTTTACCTTTACGAAGTGCAGATGTCAGATTGACTCGCCTTCGTATCGGACACACACGTTTCACACATAGACATTTGTTTTTAAGTGAACTTAATCCATGGTGTGAAACGTGTGATGAACCATATACAGTTACTCATATTTTAATCTCATGTCCTGTTTTTAACGTTTACCGTCTTAAATATTTTACAACTGACCTTTTAACTCTGAATGATTTAGTGGGGGAGTCACCCCACCGAAACCTTTTTGCCTTTTTAAGGGAAATTGGTTTCCTTGCTTTTATTTAAACTGTATTAATGTTCATTTTATTTCTATTTACTTATATTTTCCCAGATTTTAATGTAAATTTATACATTTATTTTTGTGTTTTAACCTTTTAATGTTGAGTTTGGGTTTTCTTTAAAACTTAGATATTTTCTTTAAAGCTTATTTTTTGGCGCAGCTTGTCCTATTTTGGACCTTGCGCCACAAAACCCAACCAACAAACAAACAAACAAGCAACTGCGACCAAGAAAGTATGTAAGTCCACTGGTACACAAACTGATATGGTTTCACTTCCCCTTTCAAAATTACCCCATAAAACAACTCAAAAGCCAAAATTACCATCTTCAAAAATATTCGGGAAAGCTCCTTTGGCTAAATCAAAGTCTGTGAAGGCTTTGAAATTAAAATCAGCTAAGGAGGGTACATACAGATCCTCCATTACCACCCGCAAAGCCTTATTCCTGGAGGCTGATGCTGTGTCACTTCATCCCACGGACGAAGACATATCGTTCGAGGAGTCAATGGAAGACACGCCTCCCAGCCCACAGAGAGGAGCTTTTTAACATAAATAATAGCTTCCTTTGTTTCTTGGAACTGCCATGGTTTGCGTTCCCATCTCGATGACATCAAATCTCTAGCTTCAGCTTATAACCCCGCTTGCTTGGCACTTCAGGAAACATTCCTGAAGTCTACCAATTCTATTGCCGTACGTGGGTTCAATTGCTTTAGAAGAGATGGTGGTAATAATGGAACAGTGTCTGGTGGTGTTTGTATACTAACATCTAATACCTTCCCCAGCACTGTACAACCATTAAATACTACTCTACAGGCTGTAGCAGTGAGAATTCACACAACATGCTTGATTACAGTCTGTAGTATATATTTGCCACCACATGATGTCATCCGCCAAGAAGAACTCGATACATTAGTTGATCAGCTGCCTACACCATTTCTGTTAGTAGGTGACTTTAACGGACATAATTCTTTGTGGGGTAGTAGTGATACGAATTCTCGCGGTTGTCAGATAGAGCAGTTTATTTCTGATAACTGTCTCTGTCTGATAAATACCGACGAGAAAACATATTTCCACACACCCACAAGAACTTTTCATTCTCTCGATCTCGCCATTTGTACTCCATCACTCCTGCCATTGTTAAATTTAACAGTGGGAGATGATCTGCATAACAGCGATCATTTCCCTCTTGTCATCTCCCAGACTGGAGGTAGTAGTGTAGGACAACGTCTACCTACTTACGTGTACAGTCGCCCCTCAGGGGGTTTACTTTCTTTAAGTAAACACGGGTGTCACAATCCCGAGGTACCCCAGTGATCTTTCCTCTTCTTTCTTTTCTTCTCTTGTCTACCCTTCTGCTTTTCTTCCTTTTCTCCCTCATTGTGGTTGCCTCTAATGAGGTTGAGGGCTCCCCTTGAGCAGCTTTCGCCGCTCTGTTGCTATTAGCTACTCTTGGGGACTAAATCACCCACGTGTTTGCCGTGCGTGGAGACCCGTGTCCCTGGAAAGGAGGGTCCTGGTAATTGAGGCCCCCAGAGACCAACACATTACTTTGGCCTCTGCTTCAGGTAAACGGGAGGTGTGTTGTGGTCCTCAGCACATCAATCGGCTTTATGGATCAAGCGATCGGTACATCTACTGGATGACTCGTTAAGGGTGGAGGCCCTCACAGGGATGTACTGAGAGCGTATAGGATCTGGCTAGCACTGGTGCAGCTGGTCTGCATCCCCTTGTTGGACTCGGTGGTGGGTGGTGCGGTCAGGTCCCGAATTTTTAACTTACTATCTATGGAGAACAAAAATTTTTCTTTTCTCCCGCGGGAGCAACAATTGGATAAAGTAAAGCCAAAATTTTTTGTTATTAAGAGGAAGGAAGGAAACTTCACTACAGTGTCCCCCTTCCTTATTTCAAAGGGAATATCGGGTATAGTTGGGGAAGTGAAGAAGGTTCAAAAGATGCGCTCTGGTGACTTGCTTGTAGAGGCTGCAACAGACTCACAAGCAGTAATTCTGGCAAGCATGAAAACCTTAGCTAACTATGAAGTGACTGTCTCGCCTCACGGCAACCTTAACTTTTCTTGTGGTGTTGTCTCCGCAAGGGATTTGATTTACACGCCGACGGAAGAAATTCTAGAAAACTTACAAGATCAGAAGGTCTGTGGTGTAAGACGCATCACAGTCAGACGGGATGGTAACGTTATTGAAACGAAACACCTGATTCTGACTTTTGCGACCCCAGACCTTCCGCAGTACGTAAAAGCTGCGTATATGAATTTACCCGTCAGGCCATACATCCCGAATCCCTTGCGTTGTTTCCAATGTCAGCGCTTTGGACATTCGAGAAACGCTTGCAGAGGCAAACTGACTTGCGCTCGCTGCGCAGCAGTTGGCCACGATAGCTCGGACTGCAATGCGAAGGAGGTTTGTGTCAACTGTAAAGGTGACCATCCCTCCTATTCTCGAAACTGTCCTCAGTATTTGCTTGAAAAGGAGATCACCACAGTTAAGGTTCAGCAGAAATGTTCGTATCCAGAGGGAGAAAACAAGTCACTTCCCGTACTCCTCAATCTGGAGTCAGTTATGCCGCTGCTGCCAGAAAAGTCACCAAATCGAGCAGCACACAAACTGAATCGTTTTCTGTTTCCCCAATAAGGTTACCCCAAATATCTGAAAAGCCAAAATTCAAAAAATCTCCGACATTCTCAAAAAAGGCTCCTTTTGCCAAATCAAAAGCGGAGAAAGCTCTTAAATTAAAAATTTCAAAAGAACCCAAAAGACGTTTAATTTCCACCCAAAACGCTTTCTCCTGCTTGGAGACTGACGCGGTGTCCTTATATCCCTCGGACGATGATGTATCGTTCGAGGAGCCGATAGATGACCCGCCTTCCAGCTCCGGAAAAGGAGCTCTACAATTTAAAAAATAACTTCCTTTGTTTCTTGGAACTGCCATGGTTTGCGTTCACATCATGATGACATCAAGTCTCTAATAACAAAATATAATCCCGCATGTTTGGCACTTCAGGAAACTTTCCTGAAGTCCACTTATAATATCAACATGCGTGGATTTAATTGCTTTAGAAAAGACTGTGGTGACGATGGTGCAGTGTCTGGTGGTGTTTGCATATTAACATCCAATAATTTCCCCAGCACTGTCCATCCAATCAATACAACTCTACAGGCTGTAGCTGTAAGAATTCATACAACATGCTTAATTACAGTCTGTAGTTTGTATTTGCCACCACATGATGTCATCCGCCAAGAAGAACTCGATGCATTAGTGGATCAGCTGCCTACACCATTTTTGTTAGTAGGTGACTTTAACGGACATAATTCTTTGTGGGGAAGTGATGATACTAATTCTCGCGGTCGTCAGATAGAGCAATTTATTTCTAATAATTGCCTCTGTCTGATCAATACCGACGAGAAGACATATTTCCACCTACCCACAAGAACATTTCATTCTCTCGATCTCGCCATTTGTTCACCTTCACTTCTGCCATTGTTGAATTTAAGTGTAGGGAATGATCTGCATAATAGCGATCATTTCCCACTCGTCATCTCCCAGACTGGAGGTACTAGTGTAGGACAACGTCTACCTACGTACGTGTACAGTCGGGCAGATTGGACGTTATTTACACAATTGGCAGTTGTAAATGATAGAATGGTTACGATCGAGGATATTGATAATGCCGTACATAAAGTCACTGAAACAATTATATGTGCAGCTGATACTGCAATACCTAAGAGTTCTTCTAAACAAAAACGGCGCTGCAAACCTTGGTGGAACAAGGAATGTGAACAAACATATAAAAATCAGAGGAAGTTATGGGGGTTATTTCGGAGATACCCCACGACGGAGAATCTTATTGCCTTTAAGAGAGCAAAAGCTTTAGCCCGCAGAGCTCGTCGTCGAAGTCAGAGGGAATCCTGGTCTCGCTATGTCTCCTCAATCACATCTTCGACATCCAGTAAGCAGTTATGGAGAAAAGTAAAAGCAGCCAATGGTATTTATAGAGAATTTGCAATTCCTATTTTAAAAACCGGAGCTGCTATATACTCTTCTCCTGCAGACATTGCTAACGTCTTTGGTGAAACATTTGCTAACGTCTCAAGCTCCGACAACTATAGTCCTTCGTTCTTAAGGACTAAAAGTCGAGCTGAGCAAATGCCAATTCGTTTCAACCATAGACAAGCTTTGCCTTATAACTGCGAATTTCGGATGTTGGAATTGAAAAGGGCATTACAGCAGGCCAATAATACCAGTCCAGGACCTGATGGAATTAGCTATCTTATGCTTCAACATTTAAGTCCAGACTCCCTATTGAACTTATTGCATTTGTTCAATAGGATCTGGACTGAAAATGCATTCCCATCAATTTGGAATGAAGCAACAGTAATTCCGGTCCTTAAACCTGGTAAGGATCCTTCAGAACCATCAAATTATCGACCAATAGCTCTGACGAGTTGCCTTTGTAAGACTCTCGAACGTATGGTCAACGCCCGTCTCGTACATGTCTTAGAAGAAAATAAATGTATACATGTAAATCAGAGTGGATTCCGTAAAGGAAGATCCACTCTTGATAACATTACACACTTAGAAACCCAAATCCGCAACGCATTTGTGCGGAGAAACCATCAGGTTTCCATCTTCTTCGACATAGAGAAGGCATATGACCGTACCTGGCGATACGGAATTCTCCGTACTTTATATAATTTTGGCTTTAGGGGTAATCTTCCGATATTCCTACAAAATTTTTTACGCTCCCGCACTTTTAAAATACGTATTGGATCCTCTACCTCCAATACTTTTATTCAAGCCGAGGGTGTACCCCAAGGCTCTATTTTAAGTGTCACAATTTTTAACCTTTACATTAGTCACATTCTTCATCTTCTTTCACCTTCAGTTTATGGCACGATGTATGTGGATGACCTGCAGATTTCTTGCCAAGGTTCAAATATGCGATTAATTGAGAGACAATTACAAACATCTGTAAATAAAATAGCTGCATGGTGTGCAGAGAATGGCTTTACACTATCTCCTAGCAAGAGCTGCTGTGTCCATTTCTGCAGGAAGACCAGCATTCACAATGATCCAGTTATCATACTGAACAACACACAAATACCTGTAGTCAACGAGATTAAATTTCTTGGTGTGATATTTGACCGAAAGTTGACCTTTCTTCCGCATGTTTTACATTTGCGGAAGAAGTGCGAGCGATCGCTTAATATCCTCAAGGTGCTTTCAAATACATCTTGGGGTGCTGATCGCTTGTCACTACTTCGGGTCTATCAAGCACTTATTTTATCTCGCATTGACTACGGATTTGTTGTGTATGGATCTGCTAGGTCTTCTGTTTTACGCAGATTGGACACTGTGCATCACTCTGCTTTGAGAATCTGTTCAGGCGCATTCCGCACATCACCCGTCCAGAGTCTTTATGCCATCTGTCATCAATTGCCTTTAGACCTGAGACGGATGCAGCTGTCTCTCAATTATTACGCAAAGGTCATGTCTGACCGACAACATCCTCTACGTTCCTTGGCCATTTCTCCTGCATTAGAGAGACTATATGATGCTAGACCTTACAGCATCCAACCCTTTCTCACTCGAACTAAACATCAACTCAATTTGACAGACCTATATGATGTCCGTTTTATTAAAACGGACTTACAATTACATCCACCCTGGTATGATCCACAGATTAACATTATTAATCCATTTGCTCAGTTTCGAAAATCGGACACAACCTCTATAATTTTTCAACAGCTTTTCTATTCACATCGCTGTCAGTATGCATCATACACGCCTGTATTCACAGATGGATCTAAAACTGCAGGACATGTTGGCTGTGGCATATTCTATGCTAATACTAGTTATGGTTACAGCCTCCATGCGTCCTGCTCCATCTTTACAGCTGAAGCTACGGCTATTTATCAAGCCCTTCAGCTTGTGAATACAGGAACTTGTCGTAAACTTTGCCTATATACTGACAGTTTGAGTGTATTAGAAGCGTTGAGAAATTCAAATTATTGTCATCCTGTTGTGTCCAAGATTTTTGGAGCATTGGATTCCCTTGCTGGCAAGGGTTATGACATCATTTTCTGTTGGATCCCAGGACATGTAGGTCTAGAGGGAAATGAAAAGGCGGATGCAGCCGCTAAAACGGCATCGTCCTCACTTCATTCTTCTGTCCCTCTTTTCGATGTGAGAAGGGTTGTTAAATTATTTGTTAAATCTCTCTGGCAGGAATCATGGAGTATGCAGGTCTCCAATAAATTACGTGCCATTTTTTCATACCTCATTCCATCATCAGTTTTACCGTTACGAAGTGCCGATGTTCGATTGACTCGCCTTCGTATCGGACACACACGTTTCACACATAGACATTTGTTTTTAAGTGAATTAAACCCATGGTGTGAAACGTGTGATGAACCATATACTGTTTCTCATATTTTAATTTCATGTCATTATTTTAACCATCATCGTTTACAGTTTTTTAAAAGTGACATTTTAACTATGTCTGATTTACTGGGGGATCCACCCCACAGAAACCTATTTGCCTTTTTAAAAGCAATAGGTTTCTTACATTATATTTAATTTTTTTACATTTTAAAATATTTTATACACTTTGTAATTTTAATTATATTATATACATGGATTTTTGTTTTTTAATACATTTTAATGTTGTTTGGGTTTTTTAAATAAGTAATATTAAGAAAATAACAAAAACAAAAAAAAATCAAATAAATAAATAAAAAATAAAATTTTGTCTTGGCGCAGCATGTCCTCTTTTGGACCTTGTGCCAGTAAACCCAACCAAAACCAAAACCAAATTTCTTTAAGTAAACACGGGTGTCACAATCCCGAGGTACCCCAGTGATCTGTCCTCTTCTCTTTTTTTCCTCTCTTCTCTACTCTTCTGCTTTTTCTTCCTTTTCCCCCTCATTGTGGTTGCCTCTTACGAGGTTGAGGGCTCCCCTTGAGTAGCTGTTGCCGCTCTGTTGTTATTAGCTACTGTTTGGGACTAAATCACCCACGTGTTTGCCGTGCGTGGAGACCCGTGTCCCTGGAAAAGAGAGTCCTGGTAATTGAGGCCCCCAGAGACCAACACATTACTTTGGCCTCTGCTTCAGGTAAACGGGAGGTGTGTTGTGGTCCTCAGCACATCAATCGGCTTTATGGATCAAGCAATCGGTACATCTACTGGGTGACTCGTTAAGGGTGGAGACCACTTCAGGGATGTACTGTGAGCGTATAGGGACTGGCTAGCACTGGTGCAGTTGATGCATCCCCTTGTAGGACTCCGTGGTGGATGGTGCCGTCGGTCCCCGAATTTCGTATAATCCTATATGGAACAAAAAACTTTCTCTTCACTCCCTCGGGAGCAACAAATGCAATTATGTCAAGCTAAATTTTTTATTGTTAAAAAAATTGGAAGTTCTTTTGAATCTGTTTCCCCTTTTCTTATTGAAAAGGGTATTACATCTCACCTTGGCGAAGTAAAGAGTATTAAAAAGTTACGCTCAGGTAATCTTCTCGTTGAAACTGGATCTGACAAACAATTCATGCTGCTGCTGGGTATGCAATCCCTTGCTAATATAGCGATAACTGTTGAACCTCATGGTAATTTAAATTTCTCCAGAGGGGTTATTTCTGCAGAGGACCTATATCACACGCCAACAGAGGAAATATTGCAAAACCTTGAAAGTCAAAAAGTCTGTGCGGTTAAAAGAATCACTATCAAGCGAGACGGCATTATTCTAAACACCAAACATCTAATTTTGACGTTCGCGACACCAGACTTGCCTCAACACATAAAAGTCGCTTATATGAGGTGCTCTGTTCGGCCATATATTCCTAGTCCTCTCAGATGTTTCCAATGTCAACGTTTTGGCCATTCTAAAATAGCTTGCAGAGGTAAAATGACTTGCGCCCGTTGTTCTGACGTTGGCCACGATAGTCTTACCTGCAATGCTAAAGAAGTGTGTGTCAATTGCAAAGGCAATCACACTTCTTACTCTCGAACTTGCCCTGTGTGGCAACTGGAGAAAGAAATTACCACTATCAAAATTAAAAACAACATATCTTATCCAGAGGCGAGACGGTTAGTTACTTCTCGAACTCCAGTAACAGGTATTAGCTATGCAGCAGCAGCTAAAAAGGTCACTCGATCATGTAGCACGCAGACAGAAGAAGGCTCATGTCCTACTGTTCGTTTGTCCTCAAAGATCACGAATACAACCAAGCCTTTTCCCACTCCCTCCAAAATGTCAGCAAAGTCTAAATCTTTGAAAGCTAGAAAATTAAAGCTCTCTAAGGAAGGACATAGATTATCTTCCTTACTTTCAAAGAAAGCCCTTCATGCCTTGGATGCAGACACTGTTAAACTGCATCCCTCAGATGATGACTTCAGCTTGGATGATTCATCTGAGATGACTATAAGTAACAGTGATCATGGTTAGTGTTAATATTCCATAAATGACTTCCTTTGTTTCATGGAATTGTCGTAGTTTCCGGCCTCGAATTGATGATGTCAAAGCCATCATCTCCTACTACAATCCTGTATGTGTGGCTCTACAGGAAACATTCCTGAAGCCCACTATTGGCTCTAAACTACGAGGATTTCAATGCTACAGAAATGATTATGATGGTAGCGCCACTGCAAGCGGTGGTGTTTGTATTTTCACTTCCAACAGATACCCTAGCACAGCACATCAGCTGCGCACTACACTGCAGGCTGTCTCTGTCAAAATTTATACTACATGTCTAATCACTGTCTGTAGCCTTTATTTACCACCAAATGACATCATTCAAGTTGAAGAACTAAATGAATTAGTTGATCAACTCCCAGCTCCATTTTTATTGCTCGGTGATTTTAACGGTCATAGTCCTTTGTGGGGTAGTGATGATACGAATTCTCGCGGTCGTCAGATAGAGCAGTTCATTTCTGACAACTCTCTCTGTCTGCTCAATACCGACGAGAAGACTTATTTCCACGAACCTACAAGGACATTTCACTCTCTTGACTTAGCTGTTTGTTCTCCGCTACTTCTGCCATTGCTGAATTTTGCCGTAGGAAATGACCTTTTCAACAGCGATCATTTCCCTCTTATCGTGACTCAGACTGGAGGTAATAATGTGTGCCATAGGCCACCGAATTACGTGTACAGTCGAGCCGATTGGGTTCTTTTCACGCAATTGGCTACAATTACGGAAACAAGAGTTAAGAGTGATGCTATTGATGAAGCCGTTGAATATGTCGCTGACACAATAATCAAAGCTGCGGATGTTGCTATTCCTAAAAGTTCTTCTATCCCTCATAAGCTTATGAAACCATGGTGGAATGAAGAGTGCCGACTATCTTATAAGAAACAAAGGAAGCAATGGAATATTTTCCGAAGATACCCAACTACGGAGAACCTTATTGCTTTTAAAAAAGCCAAAGCTCAAGCTCGTAGAGTAAGACGCCAGAGTCAAAGAGAATCTTGGATTCGTTACGTGTCTTCAATTACATCATCGACATCCAGCAAACAATTGTGGAGGAAAGTAAAAGCAGCCAACGGTATTTATCAGGATTGTTCCATTCCTGTTTTAAAAACTGGAGCTGCTGTGCATTCCTCAACGGTAGACATTGCCAATGTCATCGGAGAAACCTTTGCTAGTGTGTCCAGCTCTGATTCCTATAGTCCCGCTTTTCAAAGGTCTAAAGGCATAGCTGAGCGGACTCCTCTACGTTTCACTGATCGACGCAATCTACCGTACAATTGTGCTTTTGGAATGTCAGAATTGAAGACTGCCTTACATCAGGCAAACGACACCAGTCCCGGACCTGATGGAATCTCTTATCAAATGCTTCGTCATTTACATCCAGATTCATTATTGAACATACTTGTATTGTTTAATAGAATCTGGACGGAACATGCATATCCCACTTCGTGGAGAGAAGCGATAGTGATTCCCATTTTGAAACCGGGCAAAGATTCCTCTGACCCTATGAATTATCGTCCAATAGCTCTTACGAGTTGCCTATGCAAAACTATTGAGCGTATGGTCAATGCTAGACTCACTTACATCTTAGAGAAGAATAATTGCATCCCTCCTCATCAAAGTGGCTTTCGAAAAGGTCGATCCGCTATTGATAATATAATAGATCTGGAATCCCACATTCGAACTGCTTTTGTAAGGAGACACCATCTTGTTGCAATCTTCTTTGATATAGAGAAAGCATATGATCGTACCTGGCGCTATGGCATTCTCCGTACTATGTACCATCTTGGCTTTAAGGGTAATCTTCCCATGTTCATAAAGAACTTTCTAGCCCTCCGGCTTTTCAGAGTGTGCATTGGAAACACACTTTCCAATACTTTTATCCAAGCTGAGGGTGTTCCTCAGGGCAGCGTTTTAAGCGTGACCATTTTTAACCTTTTCATCAGCAACATACTTCATCAATTACCACCTTCTGTTCATAGTAATTTATATGTTGACGACTTGCAAATTTCCTATCAAGGATCTAACATGAATATAATTGAAAGACAATTGCAAACAGCTGTAAATAATCTCACTGCTTGGTGTGAACAAAATGGCCTTGGCATATCTCCGAGTAAGAGTTGCTGTGTTCATTTCTGCAGGAAAACTAGTTTTCACCATGATCCTGTACTGCACATAAGCGGTAGACCTATCCCTGTGGTCAATGAGATAAAATTTCTTGGGGTGATTTTCGACAAAAAATTAACTTTCCTTCCGCATGTGTTACATCTGCGGAAGAAATGTCAGCGACTGCTCAATATCCTCAAGGTGCTTTCAAATACATCTTGGGGTGCAGATCGCACATCACTCCTTCGTATTTACAAATCAGTAATTTTATCTCGCATTGACTACGGTTGTGTTGCTTACGGATCAGCTAGATCTTCCGTTTTACGCAGATTGGACACAATTCATCACTCTGCTTTAAGAATATGCTCAGGTGCATTTCGCACTTCACCCGTCCAGAGTCTGTATGTAATCTGCCAACAATTACCATTAGACCTGCGGCGGATGCAGCTGTCTTTTAGTTATTATTCAATCATTATGTCCTCACCTCATCATCCCTTACATTCTACGATTCCAAATGCCGCTCTTAAGAGTTTATATAATGCTAGACCATCAAGCATTCAACCTTTTCTCGCGCGTGTTCAATCCCACCTTTTGCTATCTGACCTGTGTGATGTCCGGATTGAGTCTACAGACTTTTTCGTACATCCTCCTTGGTATGACCCACGCATTACAGTACTCAATGCCTTTGAAAAGTATAAAAAGTCGGACACAACTCCTGCTATTTTTCAACAGCTTTATGCATTTCATCGCTGTCAGTATGCTATGTACACTCCCATCTACTCTGATGGATCCAAAACTGCGGGGCACGTTGGCTGTGGAGTTTATGTGGACAACACCTCCTTCAGTTACAGCCTTCACAAATGCTGCTCCATTTTTACTGCTGAAGCCATGGCTATATACCGTGCACTTCAGTATGTGAGAACTCAAATTTTCCATAAATATTGCATCTATACTGACAGTAAGAGTGTTTTAGAAGCTTTGAAAAATTGCAACTATAATTGCCATCCAGTTGTGTCCAAAATTTTCAAACTGCTTGATTCAATGTCTCGAAATGGTTTCGAGGTACTGTTTTGCTGGATACCAAGCCACATAGGAATAGATGGTAATGAGAAGGCGGATGTGGCTGCGAGATCTGCGTCCACTTCTATTCTGCCTTCAGTTCCGTCAATAGATGTGAGAAAAGGTTTAAAACATTTTACAAATTCTCTTTGGCAGGAATCTTGGAACATGCAAGTCAGCAACAAACTCCATTCCATATTTCCATTTATCATCCCATTACATGTTTTAGCTGTACGAAGTGCAGATGTCAGACTGACTCGCCTTCGTATTGGTCACACGCGTTTCACCCACAAACATCTCTTCTTGAGTGATTTAAATCCTTGGTGTGAAACGTGTGATGAACCATACACAGTGCATCACATTTTAATTGTTTGTCCAGATTTTAACCGTTTCCGCTTCATATTTTTTAATACTGATATTTTAACATTAACAGACTTGCTAGGGGAACCACCCCATCGCAATCTGTTTGCATTTTTAAAAGCAATTAATTTTATTCCTTTTATCTAAATTTAGAAATATTTTAATCAGACGCTAACTTTTATCCATTATATCAACTTTTAAAAATATTTTATTCACAACTTTCTTAATTTTTGTAAATACTTATATCATTTTAAACAACATTTTGTTTTAATAGCTCATAATTTTAAGATTTTAATGAGTCGAAGAAAATGATTATTTTAATCTTGTGTCTGGCGCAGCTTGTCCTTTTTGGACCTTGCGCCATAAAACCCAACTAAACAACAACAACAACGTGTACAGTCGGGCAGATTGGCCTTTATTTACTCAATTGGCAGTCATTGATGATACAATGGTTTTGATCGAGGATATTGATAATGCCGTTCAAAAAGTCACCGAAACAATTATAGGTGCAGCTGATACTGCTATTCCTAAAAGTTCTTCTATTATAAGAAGGCGTTGCAAACCATGGTGGAATAATGAGTGTCAAAAAACATATAAAAAACAAAGGAAGTTATGGGGATTATTCCGTAGATACCCCACAACGGAGAATTTAATTGCCTTTAAGAGAGCAAAAGCATTGGCTCGCAGAGCTCGTCGTCAAAGTCAGAAGGAATCTTGGTCTCGCTATGTTTCTTCTATAACATCTTCTGCATCCAGTAAGCAGTTGTGGAGAAAAGTAAAAGCAGCCAATTGAATTTATAAGGAATTTTCCATTCCGATATTAAAAACAAGAGCTGCTTTACATTCTTCTCCTAAGGAAATCGCTAACGTCCTTGGTGAAACTTTTGCTAATGTCTCAAGCACTGACTCTTACAGTCCTTCGTTTTTAAGGATTAAGAGTCGTGCTGAGCGAAATTCAATTCGTTTCAATCAGGGACAAGCCTTACCTTACAACTGTGAATTTCAGATGTCAGAATTGAAGAAAGCATTACAGCAGGCCAATAATACCAGCCCAGGACCTGATGGAATCAGCTATTCTATGCTTCAAAATTTAAGTCCAGATTCCCTATTGAACTTATTACTTTTGTTCAATAGGATCTGGACTGAAAATATATTTCCATCCCTTTGGAGAGAAGCAATAGTGATTCCTATCCTAAAGACTGGTAAAGATCCTTCTAACCCTTTGAATTATCGACCTATAGCTCTGACGAGTTGCTTATGTAAGACTCTCGAACGTATGGTCAATGCCCGTCTCGTATATGTCCTAGAAAAGAATAACTGCATTCATATTAATCAGAGTGGCTTCCGCAAAGGAAGATCCACTCTTGATAATATAACATGTTTGGAGACCCAGATTCGCAATGCCTTTGTGCAAAGAAATCATCTGGTCTCCATTTTCTTCGACATAGAGAAGGCTTATGACCGTACGTGGCGTTATGGAATTCTCCGTAGGATTTACGATTTTGGCTTTCGGGGTAATCTTCCGATATTCCTCCAGAATTTTTTACGCTCCCGTTATTTTAAAGTCCGTATTGGAAGTATTTTTTCCAATACTTTTACTCAACCTGAGGGTGTTCCTCAGGGTTCAATTTTAAGTGTCACACTTTTTAGTTTATTCATTAGCAACATCCTTCATCATTTACCTCCATCTATTCAAAGTACTTTGTTTGTTGACGACCTGCAAATATCATATCAGGGGTCCAACATGCGATTAATTGAGAGACAATTACAAACTGCTGTAAATAAATTAGCTGCATGGTGTGCTGAAAATGGCCTTACTGTATCTCCTGGCAAGAGTTGTTGTGTCCACTTTTGCAGGAAGACAAGCCTGCATAATGATCCAGTAATTCACATCAACAATACTCCAATACCTGTAGTCAATGAGGTAAAATTCCTCGGAGTGATTTTCGATAGAAAATTAACATTTCTTCCGCATGTTTTAAATTTGCGGAAGAGGTGTGAGCGATCGCTTAATATCCTCAAGGTGTTATCAAATACGTCTTGGGGTGCAGATCGCTCATCACTCCTTCGGTTATATCAATCTTTGATTTTATCCCGAATTGACTACGGATGTGTTGTGTATGGATCAGCAAGGTCTTCCGTCTTACGCAGACTGGACACAGTTCATCACTCTGCCTTGAGAATATGTTCAGGCGCATTCCGCACATCACCCGTCCAGAGTCTATATGTAATATGCCATCAATTTCCACTAGACCTGCGACGGATGCAGCTGTCTCTCAATTACTACGCTAAAGTTATGTCGACCCCTCATCATCCCTTACGTTCCATGGTTCCAAATGCCTATATTAAAAGACTGTATGATGCTCGTCCAATGAGCATCCCACCTTTTCTCACACGCATAAAGTCATATTTGTCTTTATCTGATCTACGTGATTTGCGGATTGAATCAACAAATCACTTTGCTCATCCGCCTTGGTATCACCCGACATTTGATTTTAACTATTCCTTTGCTCAACACGGAAAATCTGACACAACACCTATTGTCTTTCAACAGCTATTCTATTCTCATCGCTGTCAGTATCAGTCATACACACCTGTATTCACAGATGGATCAAAATCAGCAGGGCATGTGGGCTGTGGTATTTTTATTAATAATACATGTTTTAGTTACAGCCTACATCCGTCCTGATCCATCTTCACTGCTGAAGCAACTGCTATCTACTACGCCCTTCAGCAGGTGAATACAGATGACAATCATCAATTTTGTATTTATACTGACAGCATGAGTGTTTTGGAAGCTTTGATAAGGCAATAGTTTTAATTGTCATCCTGTTGTGTCCAGAATTTTCAGAGTATTGGAATCCCTTGCTGGCAAGGGTTACCAAATTTTATTTTGTTGGGTACCAAGTCACGTAGGTCTTGATGGAAATGAGAGAGCGGATGCAGCTGCAAAGGCCCCTCAGGGGGTTTACTTTCTTTAAGTAAACACGGGTGTCACAATCCCGAGGTACCCCAGTGATCTGTCCTCTTCTTTCTTTTCTACAATCCTCTACCCTTCTGCTTTGTCTTCCTTTTCTCCCTCAATGTGGTTGCCTCATACGAGGTTGAGGGCTCCCCTTGAGCAGCTGTCGCCGCTCTGTTGCTATTAGCTACTCTTGGGGACTAAATCACCCACGTGTTTGCCGTGCGTGGAGACCCGTGTCCCTGGAAAGGAGGGTCCTGGTAATTGAGGCCCCCAGAGACCAACACATTACTTTGGCCTCTGCTTCAGGTAAACGGGAGGTGTGTTGTGGTCCTCAGCACATCAATCGGCTTTATGGATCAAGCGATCGGTACATCCCTGTGATGGCCTCCACCCTTAACGAGTCATCCAGCAGAT
>JAPDSC010010385.1:0-16181 GCA_026290005.1 Latrodectus geometricus | reverse complement strand
TTAAAATGAAATACAGCTTGAATTTGTATACGAATCTAATCCTAAAAATAATTAGTGTTTAAAAGCAATATACATTTCTCTTCATGGAAAAATTGTGAAATTTCTTGCAGAAATGCCATGGAGGATATCGATGCTTTATTGAATGCTGTAAAATAGGCTATTATAGTTAAATTATATTGAAGTCAGGTGATTATGCAGGCAAAAGTATTTGTTTAACTTTATCTAAGTGATCTATAAGCAATTATTGGACCAGTTCCTCTGCATAGATAAGTGTATCATCATCATGAAAAATGCAGTTTACCACAGGATACAAAGTTCAAATCATAAATGGACAAATGTACTTTATCTAGACTTCTTCCTAGGGATCCTTCCTTTTTTATATATGGTATGATTGGTCAAGCAAAAATAAATAAATAAATAAATGTTTGACTATACCATGGCATATTTACCTCTATGTTTGACAGCAGGAAGGAAATAATCACAATCATATGCATGTAAAGGTAGCCTTCAACGTGCTCTAGTCTTTTAGAATAATTTGTGAAAGACGATATTCATCAGACCGTTCATCCGTTTATGAATCGACACAGATTTAGTGAATATGGCACTACTAGAAAATATTTGCCATTAACATCTGTGATATGTAGCTTGGGAATTTTTGCTCTTTCATAAGCATTCTGCTTATAAAGGTGCTTTCTAATTTTTATAGTTGACACTGGAGAATTCAAACGCTTATTGAGTTCTGCGGACACTTTGACTGCAGTTCTTAGCACTCTAGACAATACAATTCGCTACATATCCGTCGGTCTTTTTACTCAGCGTCTCTTTCCATGCACTACTTTGTTTTATCGAGCATGTCGTGTTGCAATGTGTTTATATCATAATTTTTGATACTGCCCTTCTACAAATGACTAAAAAGTGAAATGTTTTAGTTTCTCTTGTTCCAGCTGGACGAGATGCCGCAATGTCCTCTTTGAAAATCAAAGATGTTTGAAATGAGGATTTTGAAATTAAATCCAAGACTTAAAGAATTTCAATAAAGCTACCATATTCTAACATAATATATATTTTTTATTTAAAAAAAGAAATAGTATAGCTATTACTTTATTTTAATGTCTATGAATTGTATTATGTATTAAAACTGTGTCACTTTTATTCCCAGGTGTTTCCATTATTTTCATAAACCATCTGCATGTATGCACGCATGGGTTTAATTAAAGTAAAACTTTCTCTAAATATAAAAGCTTGAAAAGCTCATTTTAAATAAAAAGGGAAATATTTATTTACCTAAATATTACTTTTAAAATGAAACTACATAAATTCATTTTAGAAGCATTAATTTCTTTAAGATCATTTATTTTTCAGCAGAAGACATTTTATTCAGGAAACACATATATGTGACGAATTTTTAGTTTAATCGAATGAAATGTTTAAAAAACACATTAAGCTATAAAGAATATTTCAAAAAATCATTCGTAAAGTCTTATCAAGTTAAAGTTAACATTAAAATATTAATTCAAACCAATATTTCATGTGAAAAATTAATTCTGAATTAAAGCAATTCTAAAGAAACTCTTTTATGAATCACTGTTATGAATCATAAACGCATTTATATTTAAAATTAAATTTTAAAAATTGAAAATCAGTTAATTTGGTTTGAATTTATTGCAACGAGATACCAAACATTAATTATTTAAGGAAGTTTTTAACGTTTCATTCTAAAATGATTGTGATTAAAAAATTCAGACTCTTAGAATTATGGAATCCAGAAATTAGAGAAAAACATAGTTTATATGTATTTATTAATGATTGAAATATTTATCTTTAAAAAACAAATTAAACATGAACATATAATGGACTATTCAAAACTAAAATTTACATCATAAATTTTATATTTATGTTTCTTATAGGCAGAAAGATGACCATATGAAATTTATTTTATCTGTCTTAATTTTAAAGTTTACAAAGTGGAAAAGCAAGAGTCCAGAGCTATAGCTCATTTTGCAGTATTTTAAATTAAAATAATCATTTAAAATGTAAATTTAAACATGTTTTTTTGCGTTCTACAAGGCTGACTTCAATAAATAAAATTTATTTCTTATATGGCTAAAGGTAAAAAATATTGCCTTAGATTATTCCTGAATTGATTATCTTAGATTACTGATTTCAGACTTTGCCAATGCTAAATCCCAGAGAAAAGTTAGATCTTTTTTTTCTTATTGCCTTTATATTCCTAAACACATGATCATGTGTGTAAAAAAATTTTAATTTTCTATGCTTAAAAAATATCTTAATACGCAAAATGTGTATTTTAGCGTTTTAATTTTTACGCTAAAATAAACATAAAAAATGTAAAATAAACATTTCAAAACTGTAAAAACCTAAACTATTATTACTGGAGATCCAATTCATCCTATTTCTTGATGTGACACAAGATGAATCTGTATTCCAAATTTTAATATGGATCTCCTGCTAGTCGGAATGAGAAATGCACCTATAATTAAAGTAATTTTAATCTATTTAAAAGACAAATTTGAAAAGATTTTGCAGTGATCGACGACGCAAATTAATCTCTCATATTTAATCGCTTAATACTATTCAATCAAGAAAAAACAAACCACAAAAATAAAATTGTTTTATATTTAATTCTTACTTTTGCACTCAAAAACTAAACTTTTAAAACACATTTTATAATTTTCTCTTCAGAACAAAAAACAAAAATTATAGATGTTTTAAATCTTAAGATTCTGTTAGTTTACTAAGTTATTCGATTTATACTTGTATATAATACATGAAAATTTTCCATTTTTAAATGAAAGTCCAGTTTTGTTTTTTAGGTATTAATTACATGATGTTTATTAAAAATAATTATGTTCATTTCGTTTTGATGTATAGAGTTGATATATTTCATAATACGCAAATATTACTTCCAATTATGGTTTGTTTTAATGTAAATTGGTGGAAAATGATGCCAAATATATTGCTATTATACCATTTTATTATTTTTGCTTAGTAAGTTATTTCTTAATTTAGGTAATTTAATTCATAATACTTTAGAAAACTAAATATTTTGGATGATAAAAATCAATTCCTATTTTGATTTAATTTATCTACAATTATATTTTTTCTAAGTTAAATTATATGAATTTAATTTCCTTTAAACTAAATTAAATCTCATAAGAGTAAGATAAATTTTAAAATTAAGGACTTTAACACAAATCATTTTATTTTTTAAGAAAAGTAAATTCATTAATTTCAAATACATTTCTTTTTAATTTACTAGGAAGGAAAAGTTTTTAAGAAAATCTTTATTTTCTTAAGTTTTGTTTATTATTTGTTTCTTTTAATGAAACTAGAATTCTAAATAAAATGAGAAATATAAATGCCAAGAAATGTTCGATTCTATGAGAATTGAAATTAAAATAATTTTAATTTAAATTTTTCGTATACATCAACCAACATTTTTCTATATATAGACGACTGATAGCGAAATCTGGATCAAACAGACTTTTATTTTTTGTTTCCTGAATTAACCTATTAACATTTGAGACTCAGGAAAACCAAAATTATAAACTTCAGCTTTAGTCCTCTGCCGAAGAAATAATCTTAAACAGATTTATTTAATATTAGACTAAAAATATTTTATATAGGTTTTTTGATACTGCCATGTATATTGTTATTTCAGTTTACTCTTAAATTGATTATTTATGTGTGAGTATGCTTGAATGTTGGGTTTTAAACTTTATATTTAAAAATTATGGATTTAATATTAAAATAAATCATTAAAGTTTTCAATATTGTACAATTATTGAATAAAAATACCATTAAAAATAATTATGTTCAAAAAAATGTTCAAAATTATGTGTAAAATGTATATCATAAAAATTATAAATTTCATGAAAAATTATAAATTAAATATAAAAAATTATTTTTATTTTATATTGGAAAAGATTTAGGGATTGTTGTTATGTAAGTTGAATGTTATTTATGTGCTTTTATTGTGTATAATGTCAATGAAAACAACAGGTAATGAATGAAAGCATTTTAGTATTTACTTTTTCATTAGATATTTCATCAACTTAGTTGCACACAATTTCATGCATCAGAGAATTTGAAGTATACAATGTTATTATTGTTACTTTTGATACGAAATGCATGAATTTTCGATTTATAAATAAAATTTTAACATCTTCAATACTTTATTTAAATACTAATTAATGTAGCTAAAGTTATCTTTACCGTAGCCATGTGGAAAAACTTTTGTTAGTAAAACAGCAATAATTGTGAATTTTTAAAATTAATGTAATGAAATAATTTACATACACATTGAAATACCTATATTGAATTATTAAATATCTATATTGATATATATTATTATAAAAATCTATGAAAAATTTAAGTTATTTTCCAAAATTATTTCGTAACAATGTGGATTTCTTATCTTTTGATATACTTTTGCTGTTTATAAGGACAATTCGGTTAAATAATAATAAGTACAAAAAAATAATTATATATTACTTTTATTATAAATATGATGAGCATAGTTGTTTGTAAAATATATGATACATTTTATTTATTACATGTATCTGGATCTCATGGTATATACACAAATCTTTTAGTTTAATACTTTGACTGAGCATCTCACGTTTCAACCCTTTATCTGTAAAATTACATAGAGTATTTAACGTTTAATTCACATTTTGACCAACAGAGACTGATAGTGTTCCACTAAATAGCGAAATTTGAAAGTGCTTTGTATTTTTTGCTCTACTTTCACTATGTCTGCCATCTTTTTGTAATCAGAAATGGCTGCTAGAAAACGTTCTGCCATTGAAAGAGTACATATTGATGATGATGTAATTAGATACTAAAAGTCATTTAAGTTATGATAGTGATAAATTTTCGGACTACTCCTTAGATAGCGATGAATCTGATCATAATCAATAAAATTGCAAAGCGTAAAACAGTGGTGCAAAATTGATAAAAAGAATATTTCTGCTCTTTCATTTCCTTTTCGTAGAAATCCGTTAATTACAATGAATATAGCTAACAGTGTAAGTGAATTAAATTATTTTGAACTTTTTTCGAAGATTAAATTTTACGAAAGAATGTCGAACTTTCTTCGACTATCATTCGTAATATTCAGCTCAAAATAATTTAACATACTTACATTGCAAACAGATGCGGGGGAAAAAATGTATCTTTCAATTCTCCAATATATATAAAGATTTAATGTATAAATATTACACAATTTTGGAAGTGTGATTTCTGTCCACAAATTTAGGTTAATGATTATATTTATATGTATACTACATACATGCGTAAAAGAAAATTTTAAAGTTCAGGTTTACATGTAAATATTTAGGTATTAAAACAGAATTAATGAATAACGTTTTCTTCTTGTAAAAAAATAAAACATAAAAATACAAAGTTCTCTTAAATAATTTTTTTATTGTGTTATAAAAGTATATATGACATAAATAGGAGGAATGAATTCATGATATGAAATTTGGACAATTTTTATAAACATACCAAATAAAATTTTAACATTTATAAGAGCCCTTTTATCCTTTTTAAAATGAGAATGATCTTAGTTCATTTAAAAATTTCCGGATCCGTATCTCCAACTTTTCACATGACCATCTTTTAAATCTGTATCGATATTCAAACCATCAAATCCATCTTCATGATTAAAACTATTGAAACCTTTAACTTTTCCTATGAAATCGTCTACACTTTCTTTTCCAAATTTTGAATATCCTTTTAATTTGCTGTCAAGTCCGTCAAAGCCACTGAAGCCATGCAAGTGTTGGAATTTCGGAGTGCTAAAGCTATGATCTTTGTGATCATGCAATGACGAATACTGATGGATGTAATTAGGTTGATGATGGTGATGAGATTTTTGGTGATGATGATAGTTGTGGTGGTTTTGATGGTGATTGTGGTGATGATAACTATCATGGCTATATTTGTTATCCATGAAAGGCCAGTATCCATAATCATGGAAGCGTGAGGGATTGTAGCTAAAACCATGAAGAGGAGCAAAATAATTGCTTTGATACCCAATGAAAGGGATGTGATGATGTTGATTATAATGGTGGTCATGATGATTATTGTAGTTAGATGGAATATGTACATGATGATGAGGTACGTGAGAATGATGATGCCCATGGTGGTATTCATGATGATGTGGAGGATCTGCCTTCATTTCAACAGCAGCAGGATCTTGATTGGCTGTTCCAGGCTCGTTTGTTTTCACGACAGCTCTGAAGCCATTCTTGTCTGCTATGTAATGGACTTCCCTATATAGACCCTTATGATCGGTGTAACCGTAACTTCCTTTAACATTTCCATGACCATCACCTGATTCATGACGATGTTGAGATCCTTCCTTATCTTTCACTTCATACCCAAATTTGTAAGGTTGTGGGGCATGATGCTGCGATAAATAAAAATATATGATTAATCTAATCTTATGTTACTAAATATTTAAAAAAATTTGCTTATTAAAAATGAAAATAAATTCATAGAACAGGCATTATTTAATTTATCAAATCATTACACATCTTTTCACATATATCTCAAATGAAAAATAACATTTTTATTTATTTCAAAGCATATATTTTACTCTTTCTAAAACCGAAACTGAAGTATCTCTTACCTTCTCTCCTACATCCCAATGACTTCCAGATACTACACCAACAAATAAAATGATCAGCAAAACCTACAATTAGATAGATGAATACTTTTATTGATATTTATAAATGAAAAATTCTTAAAATAGTAATTTGAAAATTTTTCGATATTACTATGTTGAAATATTATTAAGTTTACTATGTTGACTCAGAAAATTAACAGAATTTATAACAAAGAAATTTTACTTAAAAATTAAAATCAATGATTTGCTGTGGTAAATATTAATATATCTGCTATTAAGTTTTGCGCTACTTTTCATAAAAATAATATATATTTTTAATATTTTTCTGTAATATTCAAAAATATGGCATCAAAATCTAAAATAAGGTGAATAAAGTTAATGTTGATTTCTTAAATGTGATCTTATATAGTCTGTATGTAAGGAAAATAGTTTTAAAATTTGCTCAATATCATATTTATCCGAGTTAAAAGCATTAGTTTTTCACTTTTAGAAGGAATAAGCATTTAAGCAATCTATATAAACATAAGAACATTTCTGTTTAACTAAATTTAGTTCAACGTACATTATGATGTCTTATAAAATTAAGAACAAAAATGTTACATATTCAGGTGTTGTTTCTATTTGTTTAGTATTTTATATTTTATTGCATTATAAATATACTACTTTAATTTATTTAAAACATTTTCTAATAATAAAATTGTATTTTTTATTATTATTAAGTATAATACCAATGATATTAATGTATAAATCTTGTAAAGTTGAAAATTATTATGAACTGAAAACTTAAAAACTAATAAAACTTTTATAAATTTCAGTAATTCTTTAAAAACTTCAAATTTCCTTAACATTAATTTGTATGGGTATTAAACATTTTAAGGAGCATAATCATGATTTTTTAATGAGGATTTTTATCTAGCATTTGAAAATAAATAGAAAACTACGAAGATAAAAAATATCCAACAAATTTATGAAATAAAATAAATATTTAATTTTATTGTTAATTTGTTGGATATTTTTTATCTTCGTAGTTTGATATGAAATAACTGTCATTAGAAGTAATGCCATCAATAATATATACACACCAAATAGATAATATAAGAAGTTTATCTCTGTAAATTATAAGATTTTGAATATTATTTTCTTGTTGTGTACGCTAAAATCCGTTTTTAAAGACAATAATACTTTTACTTTTTTCACAGCAAGAATATATTATAGAACAACAGAATTATTATCAAGCAAACATGCTAGAAAATTATGACAACGATATATTTTGCTAAAAAATATGACAACAATATTCATTCTTATTCATATATTTGAAGTTATTATATGAAGAAGAATGAATGCTAGGAAAATAAACTTTCAGATATTACTAATAAAAAGATATTGTTTTATTTTTACAATTTGCATAACTTTATAAATATATTATAAAAGTCTATTGTATTGTTAAATGTTAATGATTTTTGACTTAATATATTTATATGCAACAATAATTTTATATTTTAATATTAAAATATCAAGTACATTAGCATTGCATGCTAATTTTAAGAATACAGAATTAAGAAAATTGTAACTTAGGTTTTTTTAAAACAATATATTACCATGATACATATTTTAGTGTTATCTTTAAAAGATAATATATAAATTATTTTATCAATTTTTAAATTATTTGTAATAAGGATGAATGTTTAGCTTTGTTTAAATATATTTTTATGTTATATTAAGAATATACTAAGGCAGAAATAAATTATTAAATTTCATACAATGCATTACTTAAATAGAACTAAAAGCAAAATTCAGTTTAATGCAAAGTTAAAAAAGTTGCTTGAATTTATTTTTTTCTATCCATGACAATAAACCAACCAAGACTAAGCTGAATAATTTCAAAAGAAAACAAGAATATATTAAAAAGGAAACATTTAAATTGATTCAAGTTCCTTAAAAACAGCCAATTAAATATTGTTTTAAAAGAAGTAAAACAAGAATTTCCTTCATTTTATCAGAGAACAATTTAAAGACGAAGGTGTATTGTGAAATACAAGGTTGTTTATGGGAGCAATAAATGATTCTACAAGAAAAAATGCCTCAATTTTAAAAACGAATATTTAATCTAAGTTCCCTTACATCACTTTTAGATCATGTTCATAGAATAAATTAGCTATCCCTTAAACGTGAATTTTTTTCTTGTAATAAAACGAGAGTGATTTAAATTAAAAATTTGAAATTAGCACAAAAAATTTATCTTTTGAATGGAAAAAATAGCTGTAATTAAATAATAGTATGACAAATTTGGAATTTCTTCATGATCTTATTTTTAAAATAAAAATTATATCATCATGTAAAAATGACCTGAAATATTTAAAAAAAATCTTTTTAAATATTTCAGGTCATCTCATACAAAACTTAAATTTATATAAGATTTGAAATATGTATTTATGTAAGTTTAAAAAGTTGATTTTTTTAAATATTAAATGAAATTTTTAAATTTAAATAGTTTAAAATATAATTACTTTTTAAAATTACAATATTAAATATGAAATTTATTGATTTCAAACTAAATCTTATATTTACGGAATTTGCACTGAAGTTTCCAAATAAATGGTTTATTAAAAACACAATTTTAAAAAATAATATAAAAATCATCATTCAAGAATAACTTACTAATAAATATTATCGTATATACTTGTTGCAATTAGATTAAACATTAAAAATTGAAATGCTTTGAATGCATCCAAATTCCACAAATTGAATAAAGTAATGAAAACACAAAGTAAATTAAATACTAAAAGCATTACTTTTGCCATTGTCGGTTCGGTAATCCAATAGTTGTTTTGGCTCGCTAAACGAAAAGCGATTCTTGAAAAATACCATGCTCAATACGTTTCACCAAGGCTTTATATAAGGAGGAAAATTAGGAGCAATTAACACTAATTTTAATATGTTTTAAAACACAATTATTACCACACTCCGCGGGTTATTGAGTCCGATATGTCCTGCAAGTCATGCGTGTCCTGCAACCATTTCACTTTGCCTCTACAAATTGGAGGAGTTTCCACATGAAATTGATTATGAGGAATATAGCAGCCATTCTCATTAATGAAAAAGTTTAAAATACTTTGTAAATGACAAGATTAATAAATATTGTGAATTAATAAAAAAATTAAATGGTTAATATTGTACATATAATCAATTAATTTTATTAACAATTAATAAATAAACAATAATTTTAATACAATAACACGTAATTTGTTCTAAAAAATTTATTTCATAGTACGTTTGTTCATTCGTTTTTGATTCAAATTGATTAAATATAAAGATGTTAACTTATTAGAAAATAAGGAAGTTTTTAAATCTTTGGTTAAAATAATTTTTAAGTAAACACTGTTCTAAGACCTTTATTCAGTTTTCAGTTAGTTTTTTACTGTAAATGTATAAAAACTGAATATTTATTACACAAACTCTTAATTTTTATCAGAAAATTGTAATGTTATTTTTAACTACAATACATTGTCTCAGAAATTATAATAGTAAATTCTTTAATTTTTACTCTATTTTGGATATTCGTCGTTTTTAGTGTAAAAATTAGCTTTATATCTTGATTTCTTTATTAAAAAATTTTATTACGAAGCAATTATTATCATTTGAAAGTAAATAAACATCTTTCAGGATATAAACTGAAATATTTATGATATAAAATGTGCTTTATGTTCCATACATAAAATTACGTTTTTGTAGGTTTTCTTACATTTGTGATTTATTTTTTGTAAATAAAAATTAAGCTTATTTTCAATTGAATTTTTTCTTCATTGGTGCATATTTACATTATTTTTTATAGATATATAATAAATATATAAAAAACCAGTTAATGTTCTTACTATTTAGTATAATGTAATAATCGTCACAAATTGTAAGAATGAATTTAAAATTATTAGAAAATTGTATTAATCTACTATTAGTCTATATTATAATTATGAATATTATTCTGTGTTAAGTGAAATTTACATAATTATGATAAGCAAAATTTGTTCTTCAATAAATTTCCGTCTATCAATATAGTGCATCAGAATTTACATGTGTTTAAAATATAACTGCCTTAGTACAGAAGGTATAAAACTAAGATTAATTTTTCTTAAAATTAATTTTATTCTTATATCTGCTGTACTGCCTGTTATGGTAGATGCTCTTGTTAAATAATTGCAGTGGTGAAAAATTCCTCTGCATGGTTTACCGAGTATTAAACAATAAATTTTCTTCGCCACCATATCTCATGAAATTTAATGAGATAAAATCTATTTATTTGCTTCAATAGCTTTTTTTGATAATATATCTCCTTGTAATTTTTGTGCAAATTACATCAGTTATTTTAAAATTAATTTTTTTAAATTATTTGCATCAATATTAAAATTTTAAAAACTATTTATTTTAAAAATAGTTTCATGTTTATGGCGACATGCTCATCAAATTTCTTGAAATTGTATATTTCTGTTATGACTAATAACTAAAAAGAGATGGATAACCATTAATATATGCAGGGCATTTAATAATAAATTAAAAAAATCTTACTGTTAAACTTTATATTAATTTGAAAAGAGATAGACAGTCAGTAAAATTAGTGGAAAATTATGATCAGTTGTAGTTAGTTGATGATAAAATTAATCCTAACAATCAGTAAAAACACTACGTTAATAATTTATTTACATTTGATTTCCCCGTTTAAAGTGTATAATTTCCTTTTTAGGTACATTTTATAAAATTAAAATATATAAAATTCAGGGAACATGAAATAAAAAATAATACTCAAAATGTATTAATAATTACCATTCACCTTTATTACATACACCAGTTCGTTTTAGAAACATGATTTAATCTTTAAAACCGTATTACGCGTTTGACCCTAATCAAACGTTTTCTTTTGACCTGGTAACTTTCATTTTTAAGTATTCGAAGCTTAATTTAAAATTAAGAGTAAGTAACAAGAATGAACTCGTGAACAAGAGAATTGTGTTATCGCTGATTAACGTTGAAGCAGTTTTTTGTATCGTGATAATGAAATGGAAAGCGGAACGGAACCGGTCTAATTCTTTTTCAGAAAAATTTCTCTGAAAGTATCATGAACACTTCGATTTCATTTACAAAGAGCCAGTAGGGTAAAAAATATTTCCGGAATATTTCCTATACAATATCTACTATTCAATCAATCGATCAATTATTGACATAACTGATAAGTAATCATATTTGAACAATTTTAATAAGGAAAATAAATATTAAGTAATTTAGATGTTAATTTAAAAGGAAATGCTTAAGTAATGTATCCATTTATCAGTATTCTTTATATCTACAATTCTTTCAGCATTCTTAATAATTTTAAAATTAATAAAATGTTTACTATCAGTCATTTATCATTGGATTTTAATCAAATTGGATTTTGATATTTTTTTCCTTTTTTGCCATTTAAATTATCATAAAACATATTGACTATGCTTTCTAATTGCTCTTGAATAATTCGATAATATAAATTAAAAAATTACTTGAGAGCGGTAAGTTATTAAAAATTTCTTTTAAATATAAAATAAAGTTATAAATTGATAACAATCTTGTGAAAAATTAATTACATATCAATATTGAGTTTATTAATTGAAAGGTTTAATGATGCTGATTTCAAAGAATAAAATGTAAGCCGTACTCGGAGACTACGAATCGCACTAAACCTTGTCAAAGATTTTTACAAATTTTATAATTACTTTACAAGTCATTCATATTTACTATTAATAAAATTAAAACTTATTCCAGGTTGCTTTTCATAAAATAAATTTAACATTTTTAATAGATATTTTTAGCGATATTATATTGAAACTAGTCGAAATATCATTATAAATTGAGTAAAAGTTCTTAGTTTGCATAACTGCTCTGTTTCTATAACTACTGTTTCACTAACATTTTAACTGATTTAGTTTTTGATTCTATTATGATAAATTTACTCTTAAATTTGTTTGAATTAGATTTCTAAAGATGTTTATTTAAGAATGTCTTTGTTTTGCTTAAAGCCTTGTCAAAATCGTTTTAATAACTTGAATCATTTCATCGTTTCAATAACTTGAATTATTCAAGTGTTCGTAAATGACATATAAAGAAATTCAAATATTCAGAAATGAAATTAGATTTAATTTCTTCATAAGAACTTTTTTTAGTGTTCACAAAATCAAATCCATATGAAAAATTAAATCCTCTCATATATTAAATATAGAAAAGGATTTAATTTATTCATGTGAATTTTCTTAAAAACGATGAACCCTGCAGAACGAAATTTTAAATCTACAGTAAATAGATTTCAAATTTAGTTTTAAATACCCATTTTAGTTCACATTAATTGATGATTACTAAATAATAATTAATAGAGCTATTTATCTACTTAAATATTAATAATTTTATGGTCTAAAAGAACCTTTTTACCCATAAAACCTGTGGAAAAAAACTGGATCATTACGACCTAGATAGACGAGTAATATTATTTCTAAACATATTCTAAAATAACTGTTCTGCCAAATGTAATTATTTGAATTCCAAGTTATCTTCTTTCGTAAAGTAACCAGCACCTGTTACCTGTTATAGCTTGAACAATTTTTGTTAATGTAAAAATAAATCGAAATTTCCTTTCAAGTATTATGTATAAGGTTAAGGTTTTAATTTTATAAAAAGAAATTTGTCCGTTAATTTTGCTAACTATAACTGGAAATCCTACTTGTCTATTGTAGAAAGTACGAAAAGTAGCTGAAATAACTTTGAACCCAGGACCATGATTTTATGAATTCTTTATTACGAATATCAATTGAGAGTTTAAATTTATCTAGAGCATCAGCTTTTATATAATAGCCTTATCAACTTTATCTTACATAAGTGAAAATTCCTATTCGTTTTCTTCTTTGAAATAAATTAATATTTTTTTTCATTTGTACTATAAAGCAGAAATTCATCAACTGTTCTTGTAAAATAGGTCGAAGAAGGTGCACTTGAATCATTTAAACAAACGAGTCCTGTCTCTGTGTTGATTACAAATAAGGAAAATCTGTGGTTTCCTTTTTTATCAGCAACACAATAGAACTAAACCTAGTAAATTAGTTAATTCTGGCCTACCATAGATCTGATGATTTCTTTTGCCAAACATTTAATTTTGCTACCCATGAATTATTTATCATTTATTTAACTTTTTTATTACTTATATTAAATAGAAATACCCTTAAATTTAAAATTTTTCTTTTCACCTCATAGATTTTTGAGATTAATTTTTACTTAAATGTTCTGGATACTATCTCAAAAATATTTTTAAATTCCTTTGAAAACTTCAAACAAAAAAGAGCGTGTTTCTCAACCATAAAGGATGTCAATTTTGAAAAAAGAAGAGAAAGTATATTCTCTAAATCTTACGTTGATTATATCAGCTATACATTATGAAGTCAATGATTTATACATAATTTTTTTTTGTTCATATAAGTATCAAAATTTGTTTTATTTTTTTAAATTCTCTACAGTTATTGATTTAAATATATTGTTTAATTGTTTATTCAGTTAAGTAGGTTAATTATCCTCATTCAATAATTTTTCTTTAATACATATTTAATGTAAGTTTAAATTTGTTTTCGTCAATTTTTATGCATTTGTAAGTATGCAAACTATATATAATAAAGTCTAGAATGATTTATTTTGAAATATAATTAGTAATTTTGGCATTCAATAAAAATTAATATTTATACCCATCTGCCAAAATAGAAATAAAGTAAAACATTTGATTCACATAAATGAAATTTAAATAAATAAATATAAAAAAACACCTGTAATATAAATAAGATTATTTGCCCGAAATATATTAAGGTACCTTTCCCAACAATAGATATATGTAAAATAACTTTGTTGGCTATCAAGTTTAATGCATCCTAGCAGATACATCTTAATGTTGTTGCTTGATGACTTTCAAAATGTTATCAGTTTAATACTTTATAATTGAATAAATCTGACCACACATTAAGTTTTTGCTTATTTTTTCTATAATTGAGGTGAAATCATTCATTGATATTTCGTTGAATAAGACCTCCATGCTAACATAACTGATTAAGTAAATTCTACTCTCTATTTTTATTTTTTAATACAGTTTGCATATATATCCTGAAATATTATTTGCTTTTTAAAACTAACTGTTCTGGATCTCAGAAACTCTTTTTATTTAGCTTAATAAATCAATCAAATTCATGAAGTTAATTAAAGGAACTATTTGTGAAGTTAACTTGATAAACTATTATCAACTTTATGAATTTTGAATGTTGAAACGGGCCTATAAATGCTGGAAATGAAGCATTTTGGTTTCAAATTGGCATTTTGCATTAAGTAGGAATTTTTATTTTTGAAAAGAGAAAAGTTTGTAAATTTGGAAGTTTGATTAAATCTTTGGAGTAACATACAGATATAGGTTATATAAATTTTGAAGCAAATTTCTCAATAAAGCTATAAATATCAATTTTATTTTACTTGAAAATTTTTATTTATAGTTTCTTATATAACATAAATCCTCTTTTGTGACTTTCAAGCTCCTTTCAGTTAGATGAAAAATTATTAGAAACACTACAAAAATAAATTATATAATATATTCATATTTATTACACGTAAGGTTGTGTGAATATATATACACATACTATACCATTTTCAACAAATCACCTCAAAGCAGAAAATAAGAAGAATTCTTATGATATACTAACTCAGAGTTTTATTTGTTTGCATTTTATCTGATCTACGCTGAGTGTTTTATCTACTCTCTCGTTATAAAGATTAGGACAAGTTGCCGAAGATAGCAAATAATACAAGATTATTTCTGTCATATTCCAGCAGTGATACTTAGCATTGTGTTGTTACAAGAAAATATCTCGTACTTATCAAGGTATTCTTACAAACTAGAAGCTGTTTACATGAACACGTTGGTGATATTTTTACATTATTTTTCTCTTTAGAAACAAGTGAGTCATTTAAATAAAATATGATTTTTAGCATAGTCTGTTGTTTTTAATTTTAATTAGTTTTTAAATGTGAAATAGATGTAACTACTTTAATTTCTAAACTATGTATCTAATTTGTATTTATTAATTATTTTTATGCAAATTTTGTCCATATAAATACTAGTAGTTTTTGCTAGAGAATTTTTTCACTGCTTATGTTCTGAGAAGCAAGTAAATTATTTAATTAAAGTAATATTCTTAGTTTAATATTGCTGTTTTAATTGGAAGAATTGTATAATAAATAGAAAATAAATATAACCATTTTTATTTCTAAACTATACAATCACTCCATATTTGTTAATTATTTTTTCTTCATGTAAAAATATGCTTCGTATAAATAGTTATAGGTTTTCGAAAATTTCAAATATTTATTAGCATAATTTTAATAATCAATAAATTGATATTGTAAATGCTTCTCATATGGTTATTTAATATATTTTTTATTTTAATGCAAAATTTTAAATAGAGGAATTTATCATTTCAAATTTTGC
>JAPDSC010010369.1:0-49171 GCA_026290005.1 Latrodectus geometricus | reverse complement strand
TTGACAATTACCAGGTGACACTTACAGAGTGACTCAGTTACAAGAAACGGGACACTTTTTCACAACCACCGCCCAAGTCAACTAAAACTTAGAGAATTTACCCAGATACAAGTGATATGATACTGAAATTGAACTTTTATTTAACTAAACATTTTCTTACTAATTTGAACTTTAAAAAAAATTGAACTTATTATAGTATTTTCTATTAAATATAGTGTATAATATTTATTTACTAATTATTTCTTTTGTTTTTATAAGTAGGTAGCAAATGTAAAATTAATATAATTTTTAAAATTTGTTTGTTGCTCATAATATAGGACTAGAATAAGGAGATCTTGTGTCTGAAACTATTCCATTCCTCTCATATTCGGATACAGTTTCTTTTATGTGTTTCCTCTTTTAAAGAATTGGTTTAATACGATTCTTGAAAAATTTGCTTACTGCTATTTATTTCTTTAATGTATATTTTGCATAAATCTGTGCAGCCTAACACGCTTATGTTTAAAACAAAGCAGTCTCGATATTTATTTAATAAACTCAAAAGTTTTAATTTTTTATCACTTTTTATGGATTTGTTTAAATTAATATCTTTCATTAAAGTAGGAAACTTCTCCTTGTTAATTGTTAACACTTCATCTTTTTTCATTATCACTTTTAACTTTATTAGATAGGGTTAAGCTCTTCCCTCACTAACTTCCATTCCCTTACCTAAGCACTGACCTTTTTTAATTTTTAAGTTAAATTCTTCTTTATTTATTACTGGTACAACTGTTTCACCATTAACTACTTCAAGAATAGAATCGAAATTCTGTCCCGTACTTTTGAGTAAAATTACCCCATTAACTATCGAATTTCGGTTTCCCCAATTTTTGCTCTAATTAAATTAATAGATGTACTTTTCGATTTCTGTCTTATTTAATGTTTTTAATTTAACTGTAATTTCCTTTATATCTACTTGAATTTCAGAGAAAACGTCTTTATTTGAGTATCCAAATTTTAGCATACCCATAATATAAGTAAAAGCAATGATTGATATAAATCTAACCGTGTTCTATTTAAAATTAAATCTCATGGTTGGGAATTATCTTCGACAATTAATAAAAGAATAAATTTTCCAACTACATCATCTACAAGAATATTTGCAACATAGCTTTTTAACATCTACAGCATTACTATATATATGTAATTGAGCAGAGAGAGTGTGTGATGTAGCTCCCTATGAAGGAGCTAGCTAAAAGATGTATGTCTAATAATCCTACTTGTAATTAAATCTTTTAATATTAGTAAATTTAAGAGCTTCCTTCTTACCCACCTAAGCTACTCGTCATCTGATAAACAAAAATAAAATAAATACGACCATCATCAATTTCACTACAAAATGAGAAACATCAATTTTTGAACATTTCACTTTTTATGAATGATTAGATTGCATTGAGAAAACAAGATTTTATTTCATAGAATTGTTTTGTTAAAAATAATTGTTGTTATAGTTATTAAATTCTTGTTTATGATGCTGGGAATAACAGTCTACAAAATTTCATTAATTTATAATTTAGTAAGTTTCATAATTACTTAACAGGAAGTTTACTGATTGAACTAATTTAAACCTTATTAATCTTTATAAAATACATTAAAGATAAGAAATACCATTTTGATTTAACTGTGTCACACACACATTATCAAAGCGAAACAATGTCAAGAAAGACTTTTTTTTCCATCATCTAAATTAACGACATAATAAAAAAATTTTTTTTTAAGATAAGAAAAGTAACGGGAAAATGTTATTTAGGGAGTACAGCTATTTCTGAGAATAAAATGCTTGTTTTTGTTCTAAAAATCAATAATTATATCTCGTTCAGCAAGTGAAACTTACGGTTTGGTCATAATTTATTGAAAATCATTTTCTAAAGCTCAGATTTTAAATTAATGTAATGTCTTCTGGGAGAAGTTTTGGTATTGTTTTGATGCAAAACATGCTTTGAACAAAACTCTAAATGGTAAATATCGTTAAAAATGATAAACACGTTATTTTTCTAAATCGCAGTTTTTTCCCGAAAATTAGGTGCTTATTTTCCATTACAAATTATGGACTTAGTATATATATACACAAATAGAGCCACATGAATTTCTTTATCCTATTTTCAGTATTATATTGACTACAGTCAAACCTGTTTTGTCAAGTCCATCTATACGAGCATTTTTTACATTGTACATGGATTTAAGCGCTGTTGGATATCATTGTTATGTTAAGTCATTCTGTCCCACACAAACAGATTTCACTACAAATTAACAAAAGGACTAAGATTCTTCAAATATTGCGTAAGTATTTTAAGGGAATGATTTACTTATTTTTGCTGACAAGAGACAATAATGAGAATCCCAACTCCTAAATCAGTCTTATGTAGAATTTATGAGTGCAATTGACAAAAATCAAATTACCTTTAAAGAAGAAAACCTGATTTAATTTTTTAACACGTGTGATAGCTATAAATTGCTTTCATTTTTAACTGACGATGTCTAAAATTCAGAGCAAGTAAGAATGTTCGTTATACGATTTTCATAATCGCATGAAGAATATAAATTTTCAAGAGAACTTGCATTCAAAATAAGATGAAACTACTTGTTTATTAATAGTTTATAACATAAACAACTTTATTTTTATTACTATCACATGTAAAACATTTATGCAACAACTTTTAATTATATTAACACTTACGTGTATCTCACTGGTAAATGTACCAACAAGAAAGAGACTGTAAAATAGGGTTGAAAAGAAGAAAACTTTTCTTCAATCTATTCCATTAGACAGAGTCTAAATCATTTAAAGACTAAGCTTGAAAAGTGAGACGCTTGTGCTATATTGAGAACATAGTAGCAATTATTTTTACACAATAGTAGAAACATCAAACATGAACACCACATTTCTTATATGTTTAATTTTTTGTTTTGTATCTTTAATACAAAAGAAATTTCATATTTTAAAAAATTTTGAAAGTTTAATAAATGACCCTAGTTAAATATATATTCAGATAGAGGATTGATCCATGAAAAACACTTAAAATATACATCTAAAACTGATATAGGAAAATTTGATGAAAAAAAGAATTTTATTCAATTCGAAACAGATAATGAAAAATAATTTATTCGTATTAAAATTTATTTGAACTATTCATATTAAAAACTAGTTTAATTATTCATTACAAATAAAAGTTTTTTTTTAATAGTTTTAATAGTTGGTTTTAAGTTTTCTAATATCATCGATGATCATAGGGGAAAAAAATACAAATTTAAAGTTGCATGATAATATCAATTTTATATTGTATTTTACATTGCACTGACATCTTTTTAATTGCAAAATTGATTTTTTCTGGGTGCACATATATGTGCACTCAGATATAGCCTATCCAGTCACACATTTTTGGCTTTAACTTATTAGTGTGCGCTCCTATTAAATTTGCGGGTAGAATTGTCCTGTAGCAGCACAAGTGTTAAATCGGTCAATAATTTTTTTTGGAATATAAAATCTGTTTTACATCTGCCACAGTGATTGTCATTCTAGGTTATAAGTGCATGTAATTTAAATCGAATCTTTTTATTGTAACTTAAGGTAAAAGGGCATTACGACGAAAGTAACTGCAGAGTTGGCGATTTTTACTCCATGAAACTGAGGAGGATGTAGGTATTAAAATTTGATCAGCAACCCACAAATAAATGTAAACAAGCTCTTTCTGGCTGATAGCTACCGCAGAAGAAGTAGGCAAATATGTTGATATCTCTAAATTGCTAACCTTAAAGACATATAAGAATACAACACTTAGAATTGATTATATTTTTTTAAAAAGGGAAATTTGAAAAACCTACACAAAAATGAACTGATTGAAATTTGTCGCTGATTTTCTTGTGAAATGATAATGATTCAATTTGAAATTATCGTTCTGAGAACAAAATTCTGAAGCATTTATACGGGATAGTGGTCCTAATTTCACTGATGCAAATCGTAAATTAAGAAAAGTTTTATAATTTATATATGCCACTCACACATTTTAACTCTCCTAGTATAACACGTATGGAAAGACTTGAGAGGTGTTGTATAATATGTACAAACCAATATTTAAGAAAATTGTATCCAAAGTAACTCTGAGTATTAACAAATGTAATGCTGTTTTTAAATAAAGCGAGACTTGTGTGAACTGAAGTCCGATATGATGTATGTCAGACAAATCATAGATGGTATTATTTTCAAAAACATAAATGTTATATCAAATCAAAAATATAGATGGTGTTATTTTCAGGAAACTTTATAACTAATGATAGCCATTAATAGCTATACATAATCTATACTATAGAAAAAAAGTTCGAGATGGCAATTAACATCGCTCAGCATTTTTAAAATCGTTAACAAAAAAAAAAAAAAAATTAGATTTTATAGCGGCATAGATCAAAATGGCTTCAGTCAAAGAAAAATTTAATTATTGATGATAGTATCCTCATTCAGATGATTATTAACCATCAACAAAATGAAAAATCTAATTCTATGCATCCTGGATATGGTGGATGAATCAGAATTGTGATATTAGAAACTAGCATTGTAAGAGTGCATTTCAACTTTAAGCACTTGGTTTGTATTTTATTGACTTAAAATAAATTAAAAGTTAAGAAATTCCTAGATATATTTCAATCGATTATTATTTAACTAACAAAAATTTTTTTATTCTAATTTCAGACTGCTTATCTCCTAATCTGAACGCTCTTAAAACTAGAGCATCGATTGTAACATATCTTAACTCGTATGCGCGCCTAGAAAAAAAATAATCGTACATAAATTGAAAAAAGAGCACAAAATCTTCATGTTCAAAAGTGAAATTATTTTTGAAATGTTGTGATTTTTATTTCAAAAGGAAAAATTAATCAATGATTGTTCATATAATATCGTTAAACATTTATGAGATTCTGAAAAATAAGGATGAATTTAAGGAAGAAAAGAAATTTTTTAGTTGTAGTTATTCATCTATTGAATTTTGGCTATAGACAATTAATTTATCAAAGATATCTATATTATGGAATTCATTCATATAGTTCATTCATTGTTAACGAAATGTCAGCGGTATAATTACTTTCTTGTTATATTTCAAACGTTAACTGTATGCTGTGCAATATATTCCAGATGTCTTGCTACCCGGAAACTTTTTTTCCAGATTTTAATGAAAAGCGAATATAAGTCGTGAAATCAGAATTGCTTGATGAGAAAAAAAGGCAACAAAGTGCTCTGCCGTAAATAAAATAATTTGTTTGTGTTAGTTTTAAACGCAATGAAAAGAATATAGTCGAATGCCGCTGTCTGTTAATATGCAGTTAAACGATGGATCCTAAGGCCAGTAGCAACTGATAGCGATTTAGCTGGTAAAACCTTAGACCAGCGAATTTACTCTGAATTCACCATGACGGAACTATGATGTAGATATGTGATATCATTATGTTGTTAAACTAAGGAAACTTTATACATAATCTTTATAATGTATATATATATATATATATAAAATTGCGATAATTTTTTACAATAACTGTATGTGGTGAAAATGTGCTTTGGATTCCCTTGCTTGACGCGTTTTTTAAAACGCCGATGCCATGGCAAAAATTATACCGCTATTTCGAAGTGAAACTGAATTAGTGACCAATGAAAGGGCTAAAACAAAAGAGTAATTAACGAGTATGTTTGAAAAAAGGCTTTAAATTCGCGAGTTGGCGAGGGAAGAGACCTAAACCGCAATTTAACCCTGTAAGTTTTTAAAATACAAGCAAACTATCGAAACAATTCAAAAAGTAGTATAAATATGTTTTTCATATAAATTATTTTAATGAAAACAAATAATATAATAATACATTCCTGAATTTTTAAAAATCTACATTGATTCTGCAATAACAATTAATTTTAATTAAATTTCTTTGTATTTAATTAAAAATCATTGTTATGTATTTATATTTAAATGTAGAGTTTGTTCTGTGCTTTTTATCTAAACTAAAAGTACATTTAAATATAAGAAAAATAAGATTTTTAATTTATTTCTATTTCATAAAAAATCCATATTTAGTATTGAAACAAATTATAAGCTGTCACAAATATCTCAAATATTTGTGACATTTTCATGATTTCATTGAGTAAAAATTTCATATTTGTCATTATAATTTCTATCTTTTGAGTCCCTTAAATATCTTTGGTCCGCAAAATTTCTTAAAACAAATAAACTTTCTAAAACTTGATTAAAAGATTAATTTATAATAATGAACTTTTTATTTATTTTATAATTATTAAGTGTTTTAATAAAAGGTAATATTTACTATTTTAAAAATTATTTTAAAACCTCTTGTAAAGATTTATTAGGAATTAATCGTCATCATAAAAATATTTGATAAAGTTAATCACTAGCATTATTTCCATAGAAAAAAAGGAAATAATTTGATCCGTCGCTGATGTCTTGCCAGATATATCTAACTTTTTTAATACAAAAAATGTCGCTCCGAATGCCTATTTTATAATATTTTCTGACGTCACTCCTTCTCTTTCACCAGTGTTTCGCCGGGGTCAGTTTTCCTGCTAAATTTCTCTTGTTTGCTACTAGCCTTTTGTCTTTTCTTAAGTAATGACCATTAAAGCATGTTTTGGCTTGATGAGGGATCCACGAATATGGTTGTTGTGTATGAATGCTTTTATCTCTGTTCAAATGCACATCAAGATTTATCAGCCAAACTCTATTTGAATTTTTTTACTATTTACCTAATAATAACAAAAAATTACTTATTTTGCGTAGCATTTAGAATAAAACGTCTATGGAAATTGACAATATTAAAAAACTATGTTTAGTTGCTTCACAGTTTTCGGTTTTTCAAAAATTTAAATGGTTTTTACGTTTGTATGTTTGACTCTTTTGCTTGAGATGTCTGACATATATGACACAGAAATCAAAATCAAGATGGGAAAAATGTATTTACTCAATTTAAGAGTCAGGCATATGTTTTGCATTATATTTTAAAATTCTATGAGAATATTATTATCCATGTATAGAAAGCAAAGGAAATGTCTACGGATAACTGAATAGATAAAATGTTGAAAAGCTTTGGTAGAGTATTCCAGTAATTGAACATATAAATAAAAAAAATCTATGCAACACTGTGCAAGTTATATTTGTATTGTTTGATTTTTCCATACGTGAAAATATCAATCCGCAGTTCTCCCCTTATTTCTGCCTGAATGTAATAGGGCGCTTATCATCATTGAAATGAATGTAATTTATATGTGAAATTTTTATGGAAAATGTATTTTCCTATAAATTTCAAATTACATTGAGAATAAATATCCCAAACTGTGTCACCTATTAATTCTGCTAATGTACCTTGTTCAACGGTAGAAGAGTCCAGACGATCAATTACTCGGTGACCATAGATTTTGGTTAAAATTTATCAATCAACTTGAAAATGCAATCGATAAAAATAGTGGTTCATCTAAAATTGAAAAACTAATTTTTTTTAAAGTTTAGTAAAAGGTGCATCATCGAAAGTTGTTTCCGGTTCTGCATAAACTTTAATTATGATGCAGCTTTATTAGAATAATTAATATCTAGCTTTGGACAAAAGTATAAATTCGCATTTAGTATCTCTATCTGGCAAAAATCCCATAAAAAATACTAGTGATAACGAATGATTTGAAAAAAGTATACGATCGTGTAGAAACTAAAATTAGGAGTTTACAATGTTTAGTTATTCATTCAGAAATTTGCAATACTATTTTAACCCCGATAGTTTTAATTTACCCACTGATTTAACTCTAGAATTTAGATCAATCAAAATGATAGATGGAATTTTAAAAACTCTTCTTTAATTTTTGGTTGAGAAATACAAAGTCGATACACACATTCGTACGGATTCGATCACTGAGAAAGGCCTTTTAAAAAAGTAAAATTTTTTATCTTTTAGACAATAAACTATGGTTACTATGATTTTCCATGCGGCAACACCAATTTCCGTATCCGGTTTAGGCTCAGCGAAGAAGGCTGTTTGATAATGATAATATTGACAGGAGGGGTTTCTTGAGAAAATTTTCTTTTAAAGAGAATATAATTATTTAAGAAAATGCCTGTATGTAGTAATTTAGATTTTAATTACTATTACTGAGTATGATTTAGTTTTATTAAAGACCAATAGCCATTTTTTAATCTTTGGAATTGATCACTGTTTTTGTGAAAATAAATATTGATATTTATTTGTTTTCATTCGTTTTGATTTATTACATGAAGGCACTAATTTCGTATTCTCTAACATTTAATCAATTTTCTTATTTATTTCAGGCTTATCATTCTCAACTAAAATCCAATACTTTAGTTGGTAATATGGCATTATTACCTATAAAAACTCAATTTAGGGGACCTGCTCCAAAAGAGGGTAGGTTTTTTTATTTTATTTTCAACTTTACTTGTGTTAATAAAAGAATTGAACAAAGATACAAGAAAAACGTATTTGTAAAAATATTAATTATTTCCTTTGAACTAAATGCTTTTGTTCTTAATATTAATTATTTTTATAGTTTTTAAGGTTTTAGTTCTCTAGTCTCAATTTTGACTGCAAAATTACTCTCAATATAGAAAGACTTGTATCAAATTAATTTATCTGTAGACTGCAAATTTTTGTTAACATTTTTATAGTCTTTGTTTATTATAAAATATTTAATTGTTTAGTGTAGTAGTTTTTCTGGTAGGTAAATTGTTAATTTACTGTAAGTTATAAAATGATGAAAACACTGATACCTATATTGTACTAACAAGTCTATAGCATTGTTGATAAAATTTCATTTACTCATGCTCAGTATTACATGCAACCATCCTTTTCTTTACCATTTTTTCTCACCTTTTTATTTTATTTTTATTATTTTATATCAGGTTTATTTTCAATACATATTTACTTATTACTGGATTTTGATCATGATTCTCAACATCATATTTTTTTGAAGGATTTTCTTACATATTATATATTTTTGTATATCTGTTTAAGAAACCTTTGTCTTATTTGATTATTTTTTATTTTACTATCTCTGTTTAAATAAGGAAAAGCCAAATGTTGCAGAAGTGATTTGATTGCAATATAGCTCAATAAGTAATATTTTAGTGGGTAATTCATTAATATTATACTTTCTCATTCACATCTATTCTTTTATCAATAACTGTCAATGATTAATTTCCTTTTTTATTTTCTATTGTGGGGTTTTAATGTTTTATGATAAATATTTAAAAAATATTTAGTAATTATAAATTTAACAGAATAATAATGAAAATTAAACAATTTTTTTTTAAAAGCATGATAAGAGTTGATTTAAATATTTTCAAATATGTTTTATAAGTAAAGAATGCTTCTAAAATAATAAAGTTTTGTGAAACAAAAGTACAATTAAGTATTATTTTATTTCAAATAAGTATTGCTTATATAGAAAAACAAAATTTTTCAAAAAAAAAAAAAAAAAAAAAAAAAAAAGGTTGTTTCAAAGCCAAGTATTTGATATTATTTCTCTTAAAATTATTAGTATCTGATACTGATCAAATTATTTTTAGGAGAAAATATTTTTACAAGTTTTTTCATTAGATTTTTAAAGTAATATACATTTATAAAGTTTTGATTACTTTATGCTTTAATTCTGATACAAAAATAAGAAACGTTATTCTAAAAATTGATATTTTATCAAAATTTTCTAATGTATGATTGAATTCAATAAATAATTTCTTGATAGCTTAAATTTTTTTTTCGTGATTTTTAATTTTTATACTTTTAAATTATTTTTCTTATGATGTGATTTGTAGTATTGATATTTATTATGTGTTTTAGAGAAATATTGTGTAACTTACTTATTACTTGGTAAGACTGTTGGTAAACTGAACAAAAATTATTGTAAACTTTATTTAAATGTTTTTTCAGAATCTGATCAAGAAGACATCATTGATGAAGCAATTTACTTTTTTAAAGCTAATGTATTCTTTAGAACATATGAAATTAAGGTTTGTGAATAATATGTCCGCATTCTCATTTAATTTTTTTAATGTGAAATTTAAAAATGAAAATATTTTCTTTAGAATAAATTGCATTCCTTATTCAATATAATTTTATGGTAAATAAGTTAAGCCTTTAAAATCATTTTTGTTTATTGGCCTTTAAATATATTAGGTATTTTTATTATAAGTGTATATTGTCAAAATCTAAGCATTTATTTAAAAAAAATTTTTTTTACCCATTAAAATATTTATAAATGTGTGAGGGGGGGGGGAAATCCTTTAATTTTGCCTTTGTTTTCTATGCAATTAAATTCTATTTCAAAAAATGTTTTATAAAGACTAATAAATATAGAAATGCAAATAACAAATTCAACACATTAAGTTGCCTAATAAATTGACTGAAAAAATATTTTTGCCTTTGTTTTTGTCATTGATTCTTAAAATTCTCTCAAATTAATATTCAATTTTGTGACATTTTCTCTTTATATTTTGAAATTACGAATGAAATGACTGAAATAATGTTCAGTTTTGCTTTCTTGGTGTTACTATTAATAAACAAGATTGTGAAAAACTGGGACTTATGAAACGTATCTAAATACATAGTCATTTTAAAGACCAATGATAATCAATAAAAATGTGTCTATTGCAATATTCTATGAGAGAAAATATTTCCCATTTAGACTGGATTCCCAATCAAACTGGGATTGGGAATTTCAGTTTGATTGGACTTTGACTCTGTGACCAGTTAATTCTTAACCATTAATTTTCCGCAAGTTATGCTCAAAAATTAAAAAAAAAAAAAAAAAAAAAAAGATCAAGGCTAAATGTCATTAATATATCATCTGATATGTAGGAGGTATCTAGTATAATTAGCAAAGTATTACATAGTTCTGATATCTCCAGTAACCATAATTGTCAGGTATGATTAGAGAAAAAAGTAACATGTTCATAAAAAAAGTAACATGTAATAAAACAAAACATGTAAAAAGTAACAAAGTAAATAAAAAAAAGTAACATGTTCAAAGTTTTATTTAAGAGATTGCTGAACTTAAAACCTGTCTAAAATCCCTCTACCAGGAATATTGGTGCAAATATTACCGAATTGATACATCAATCTCATTGGAACATTTTTTAAATGCTTTTCTGTTTATAGTAGATAGGTCTAAAACTTTTATCGTTTGATGTTTAAAAGCAGAGAAATAACTATTAAAACTAAATTTTTGTTTAAAAAAATACCAGTGGTTTTTTTTTTTAAAAGTAACAATCACACACATTTGTATTAAGCATATAGTTTTCTGTTATTGGCAAAAAATTGTGTCATTTGGTGCCATTTTTTTCTTGGCTAAAGAAATTTTATGCTTGTACCCTAGAAAAATTCAATGTTCTGTTTAATAAAATAGTTGAATTCATAATCAAAAATTAAAGTTTGGATGATGAAGAATCTTAATTCTATGATAAATTATGCCCAGGAAATTGAATGAACAATCAAATTAGCATTAAATCCCATGTCAAATATTTCATTGTGAAGCTAGAAGAAACGAATTACTACTGACATTGTAAATAAATAATGATATAAAAACTTTAGAATTTGAAAGTCATTACTTTGCTAAATAAGTCACTGAACACTTAATGAGCAAATATTGGACATGTTGTATAAGCAAATAAATCTAGAATGTGGATATGTAATATTAAAATGTTTAAAAAGACTAGAAAACAAACTGAAGAAAATTCTATATATATTTAATTTAATAGTACTGATTACAAAAATGAATTAAATGGAATTTAAAGCTTAGTTGTAATTGTGTTTTTATTTTCATTCTTATTATTGCTTTTATTTTTATGTTAACAAAAATTGTTTTTATAATTATTTCATGACACAATAAATTAATAGAAAGAAGGTTTATAAAAAAATTTATAAACTTTAAAATTTATCCATTAATATGTTCAGTTTTTATATAATTAAAGAATTTCAAATATTTTATTGAAATCCTTTCTATTGTAACAATAGATTTATATAATATGCTTGTGAAATAATTATCATTTTAAAATCTATTTTAAATTATTGTTCATGAATATTTATATCATTTTATATATAAAAGTATAATTGAAAATATAATGTTTTTATAATATTATACATGTATTTAATTATAAAAATAATTATTTATCATGTGATTATTAGCACCACATAAAAAATTTAATGTAACTCTTAGAAATTCTAAAGTTTTCTGAATATATTTTTTTAGAATCCATACAAATCTTGTTTATTGTAATTGCCAAATTAAAAAAATGCAATTTACTGAAATTTGTAAAATCTTATTTTATTACGTATTTATATCAACAATTTTATATATATAACCATATTTTTAACACCATTTATTTACATAGCTGAAATTCAATCTCCAAATAGATTAAATCCAATTCTATTAAATCAGAATTGATTACATTTTTAATTGTTAAACTCAGTTTTGATATGACCTGCAAGCAAAATTATTTACTTGGTTCTTATTTTTATATAAAAGATAATGGAAGTAGAATTCCGTAACATGCTTTTATTTGCATTCAATTTGACTAATGATTTTTTACTGTCATATTTTATCACTAAATTGATTCTGTATCCAATTTTAATATCAGAAACAGGGCACAGTTCTTAATTAAAATATCTGTGCAAAACTTACTATTATACTTTGTATGAGTAATGTGAGATACACTGATAAAATCATTTAGAATAATTGTTTCAACATTAATGATAGTTAAATTGTCATTTCATTAATGAATTATGTATGCTTTCTCAAATTTCTTAACTTACTGTACTTAGCCTATTATTCTATTATGCTGGTTAGCAAATTAATTCAAATTTTAAATTTTGCTTATTTCTTTAAAAATTATATTTTTGTTGAATATAGAGGAGATTTATATTTGAAGTCAATAATTTTATACCTTTTTATATTGATTAAATTATGCCTTATAGGTTTTGATTTACCATTTGATACATTGAAATTTTTAATTGATTAATCCTAAATACTTTAATATTTATTGCATTAGGATACTTAAATTATATTTGTTAGTTATACCTAACTACAAACAAACTATTGAATATGAAACATTGGCAAAAATAAATAATTCATTAACCCTGATTTTAGTGTCAGAGTTAGTGAATAAATTTTTTTAAACCTCTTTTTAAAATTTCTTTTTAAAATTTTTTAAACTTTTTTTTAAATTTTATCTAAATAAAATAACAAATGTACAAAAGGATTTTTTGCTTTGTGTCTTATACCTAATTGATTGAAAAAGTAAAAGTTTTTATTTTATTCTTAACACAAATTGATACACAAATTATTATAATAATTACAACAATTTAGACAAATTGCAAGTTAAAGTATTTTATATTGGTATTAATCATTTTTTATGTTTTATAATTTGAATTTGTTCATTCTATTATCAAATAATATATAAAATTTTTTTTAGCTATTAGTTATACTGATTTATTTACTGTCCATTTCTTTTTAGAGTGAAGCTGATCGAGTTTTGATATATTTAACTTTATATATTACTGAATGCTTAAAAAGACTACAGCGAGTAAGTATATATTTTCAAATATATATAAAGTAAAATAAATATTATTTGTATACATACAAACACAGAAATTATAAATTTAAGTTTAATGTATGTATTCTTAAATTCTTATAAACTAATTCTTATAATATTCATCATGCATGATTTTTTTTAACCTTACAGTTTTGTTTTTAATTGTTTTATTTTTACTTTTTGTAAATGAAATGTTTGTAATGCTTTGAAAACTTGTTTAATTTTCTAATAAATGAATTAATGTAAATAAATTTAGATATTGTTACACTCATAGCCAAATTCATTTTTTTTTAAATCGTTAACTTATTCATTAAAGCATGTAAAAATATTTAGAAATTTTTTTAAAAGAGATTAAGATGTAAGTAGAATAGTTAATTGAAATCAAAAGCATAAATTGTTCTTATCATTTTAAATGTAAAATTTTTTTTAAAAAACATCCATTATTTAAAGTAGTTTTTTTTTTCCGAATTTTAATATTATTTGTTTTTTGAATTTTAATACATCTTATTTTGTACTTGATAATGTAAGTTACCATTATCATGTACAAAATATGATGTAAACATTAAAATTTGACTTATTAGGTATATTTAAAAATGAAAGATATATAATTATATTGTAATTATTTTCAAATATTTAATAATTGCTAAAATCATTTGCACATCCTGAGTTATTCATTTTCTTATTTTTTTTATGCCCTACTGTTTACCAAATTTATTAATTGCATTATCTAAATTAAGTATTACAAAAACATTTATAACTAAAATAGTAACTTGACAAGTTTTCTTAATTATTTTCCACCCAAAGATTTATTTTAAAATCTTAGGAAGTCATGATATTGTTAATATTTGCTTTTTAATTGTTCGAAAATTCCTTCATTGTATATTTTAGTTTTGCTATTTAAAATTATACTCATTTAAATGTTGTGAAACATTTAAAGTTTATATATAGTAAATAATTTTATTTAATTGTATGCATGCTTAGCTTTTCATAACTAAAGATTTTTTTATAACCAGTTTGAATAATTTTTTTTATTACCATTGATTTCAAATTGATGAATTTTTTATGTATCAGATTTTATGCTTTAATAAGAATCACATGCAACACAACAAAGTTCAAAAGCCTATATGCTACTGTATAATCAGTTTAACATGCAGCCATTTATAGAGTTTATACCTTGTGCATATTATATAATCTAGTTGCTTGGTGTAATAAAAATAAGCACACTCTATCACCCTGCAAAAGTATGTGTGTCCAATTTTTCAGAAAAACTGGCCTTCATCCTGATCCAGAAATCAAAATCTCAGGCACAACTATTCATGTTGTTAATCAGATATTGTTTCTTGAGTTAGTGTTTGACAGAAAGTTAACTTTTCTACCATATATCTTAGATTTGTGCAAGAGGTGTAAAAGGTCACTAAATATTCTGAAGGTGCTCTCTAATACATCTTGGAGTACTGATCATTAAGCCTTACTCTATGTATATCAATTGGTTATTTTATCTTGAATTGATTATGGTAGTGCAATTTATAGATCATCTAAATCTTCTATATTACACAAATTAAATCCTGTACATCATTCAGTTTTGTGAATCTGCTCCGGAGCATTTCGAGTTTGCTGGATGCAGTAAATCAGCTATATCCCCTCTTATTTTTCAGGTATTTGCTACTGGTAAAGGACATAGGTATTACAAACAAAGAGCAAATTATGTTATATATCCTCTCACATTCTTCCACTTCCAATTATCCTTATGCGAAGAGCTGGTGTAAAACTTATACACCTTTGCATTGGGCACATTCCATTTACACACATGCAGTTATTCTCATCTCGGAGTGCTCCACTTTATGGCATGTGTAATGTACAATATACAGTTTATCATATTTTGATTGTCTGTCCTAATTTTAATAATTTACACTTAATCTTTTTTAACTGTGCAGATTTAATTTTATCAGAATTAATTGGTTTCAAACCACATAGAAATTTGTTTGCATTTTTACATGCAAACAAATGATTTCTTAAGTTTTATTTAAATTTTATCCATTTTAACCTTTTACACAAATTTTTAATGTGTTTGATCTTATACATTTGATTAACCATTTGTTACTGAAAATTTAACCTCTAGTTTTAAACATTGTATGGTGCAGATTTGCCCAACATTGGACTTTGCACCAGTAACCGCCATAAAAAGCAGTCAATCATTTTTTTAAAATTGTTTTTGTATTTCAAAATTTTAATTTTTGCCATTATTTTGTAAGTTACAATATAAAATTTAAATATTATTTTAGTGCTCAAATAAAAGCCAAGGGTCTCAAGAGATGTACAGTTTAGCCATCGCACGATTTGATATTCCAGGTGAGCCTGGTTTTCCTTTAAATGCTGTTTATGCAAAACCATCTTCACCAAGTGAAGCAGGTAAGATTTATTTTTAAAATATTAAAAATTTAAAGAAAATCAGTGATTATTATAATTTTTTTACACTGAACTGGTAGAGCCCAACTTTGGGTTAGGTATAGGGAACTATGTTGGTGAAATAGCAGCACTTTTTAACAAAAAAATCAATTTTTGTCTTAGAGAACTGTTTAAAGCTTATTTCAAATTACTTTTCTATTTCTAATTATTTTGGTATTAAATGTTTATCTCTTAAGTTTAATTTGTCTTGAAAAATTGACATTGGTATAAAATTCTTGGTGCAATTTTATAAAGTTATTTAAAAAAGTTCTTGGAATTCACACCGTTGTGTGTGTCCTTTTTGAATATAGAAAATGTATGTATTGTAAACACATACATTTATAATAAAACTCTACCTTTTCCTATAATGAAATATTATTTCCTTGTTAAATGAAACCCTTAATACTGTAATTTTTGTAATATTGTAAATATTTTTTGATTAAACATATATGCTTTGATTATATAAAATTAATTATATTATAAAAAATATATAAACAACTAGGATTTTAAACATGAGATATTTAAAAAGTATTTTTGTTCCATATACCTTAATATATATGTATATAAATTGCTTGATCTTGTCCATACGTTTTTGTTGTTGAATTCATATCCTGTTTTACAATGTTTTATTTTATAATGCTTCTGATGGTTTATAAAAATATGATTTAATTATTTTGTTTCATTTTTATTATAAAAAAGTCATTTTACTATATCATAGATTTAAATCTTATAAAAATATTCTAAAGGATGACTCGTAATATACAATTGCATTATTTCAACATATTTCCTGTTTACTTTTTTTTTTAACATTTATAAATAGATCATTCTGCAGTGATAAACTGTCTCAAAAATACAAATATTAATACTTTATTTGTTAATATTGATTTCAGTACTGTTTTTTTTTCATATTTTATCTTGTAATTAAATTTTTTGATTTATTAAATTTATATTTATAATTTTATGCAGAATTTTTAATATTTCTGTGGGTTATTTTGAATTCAAAAGATTTTTAGTTTTAAAATGCCAATATTTTGATATTAATTTATGTGCAGATAATTTTTGGATAGTGTAAAATTATGAAAATTACAATAGAATTAATAATTTTTAATGTACTCTGTTTCTATCAAAAGTTTAATTTTTATTATGTTGTATTTTGTTTTCTCATTAAGTGGGATTTTATTTTGTGATATTGTCAGTAAGGAGTGTAAATTTCTAAATGTTTTTCTATTTACTGATTATTAGATTTAATTTTTTTTCTATCTATTTTAAATTTTGTTATTTATGCTTTATACTTTTCATTATAACAATTAAGTTGAAGGGTTCTGTATTTGTTCAATTGTTAGCATTTGAATACGTGCAGTCATTATAAAACATTGAACATTTAATTATTCATCTATTTGTATCAATCTATATTGTTACTTGATATTTATTTGAAAATGTTCTGTATAATAATATAGTTCTAAATGAAACTTTTTGGTCATAATTACTAATGGATTCTTCAAAATAAAATTCAATTATGTTTATAAATACTGCTTTAATGACATAACATTTTGTACTAATTTCAATCTCATTTTAACTCAGATGTTTCTTTTTAAATTTGTTTCATTTTGCCTATTACTAAATGTTTTTAATCATGAAACGTTAGTATCGCATTTATTTTTAATCTGCAGTTTCAGTTAACATTGTTGAACTTGAACATTGAAATTGTTTTTAATCCAGATAGTAACTGAATCATCTAGTGTTAATTATATGTATTTACACTATATAACTCAAAAAGATATAAAAATATTTGTTTCAATAAAATAATAAATGTGTGTAAAAATTATATATATTTAAATTTACCTTATATTTTATTGTTTATATGAATTTATCTGTTATAATATTTAAATCTAATATTTATTTTTTCTATTATCATTTATAATATAAGAAGCCTTTTTTTAAAATTGAACTTTTTTGTCAATAGCAGTTTTTTTCTATTTTTATCCTTTACAGACCTGATGAGGCAGTATCTTGTACAGCTGCGTCAAGAATGTGGTGCTAGATTATGTGAAAAAGTTTTTGACCTTGAAACTGGAAAACCCAGTAAGGTTAGTAAAAATTTTGATGAATTAAAATTATCCTTTCACCATGTAAAGTATGTATTAGACCATGTAAAGTTTGGAAAAATTTCTTTTTGGAAAACCCATTATTATGAATCTTTTGGTTGTGTTTATTTTCTATCATCTGTTTTTTTTCGTTTTTTAAATTTTATGGTTGAGAAATTTAAATCAATGTGTTTATTGGAGCAACTTAAATTGTGTTAAGTTACTGTACTGCTGATGTTGAAATTCTAGATTTTTTAAAAACAATTCATGTGGAATTTGTTTCAACCAATATTACTCCCATCATATAGCCCATGCATCATTGTATAATCAGCTTCAAATAAATATATCATAAGGTACTCAAAAGCATATATCATATTACTAGGAGTGATCATGATTTGTAATTGCCTTGTGAAATTAACATTCTAAGTGCACCACACTTGTTAATGTGCATGAAATGATGCAAAAAAATTATGTCTAGCTCATTTTGACAGGCAGGCTTTATTGAGAAATTTATCTGGCGGTTTGAGGGAATACATATTATTCATTCATGAATTTCAACAAATATACTGCTGAGCGAAATTTCATTTTAGGATTTTTTGAATGTAAACTCAGATATAATTTGTATGTATAAGCTCATATGATTAATAATATAATGAATAAAATTAAAAAGAACCTTCAGATATCGATGACATTGCTACCACAGTTTGCTGAACAAGAAATGACTATTTAATAAGTTTGTGGTACTTTTTAAGAAAAGTAAAATATTTTTTTTTTATATTGAAAGAAGTGTGTTTTGAAATAGGGACATAAGTGCTTATTTTGCCTGATTTTTCACCCATAAAATAAACATAAGAATTTCATTTTACATGTATTTCTTATTTAGTGTATACTAAATAATTTTTCTAATAATAATTTATTTATAAAGAGGGAAGTTAAATAGAATTCATAGTTTAATGGTCTAATCCTTATTTTTCTATTTTATGACTTCAATTTTAAGGATTGTTTTACCTGTCCTACGAGTTTGCAAATAATCCTTATTATATAAAAAATGTATAACCATTTTGTCTGTAAGTATACAAAAAAAAAAAAAAAAAAAATTCCAGTTGTGAATGCAATACTTGGAAAGAAACTCATTTAATATCAGATTATCTGAATGAAAGACTTAAGGGTTTGGTTTTCGTTAAGTCAATTAAGTCTTTCTAATGAAAACAAATTATTTGCATTAGGTAAAAAAGAACCAGTATTAAGGAAATTTTGATAGGGAAGAATTGTGTTTAATGATTAACCTTTGAATTGCCAGTAGATTATGGAACTTTGTTTAGAAAAAGTTAATAAAAAATACTAAGAAGTTGCAATGCTAACTAAGTATTGTGCTTTATTAATGTTGGAATTTATAAATATTTAACATTATTTTCTATTTAGCCTTAATGGATGAATTTATTCAAGATGATTACTTTGATAACAAGCAGCATTATTGAAGAATTCCTTTGCACATAATAGAAACTTTCCATTTAAGAGATTTAAATGCCTCTCAAACAGCCAAGATTTTAAATTTAATTGAAAGTATTTAAACTGTTTGAAACAAATAGTTTTTTCAACCAGTTGAATGTCAAAAGATAATAGATTTTATCTCATCCTATGAAAACTATATTTTGGATAAAAAAAAGAAATCGAGTATTAATTTTTTATTTATCAATAAAATAAATAAATCTTTTGGTATTTTAATGATCAAATTAATTGAATTGTAATAAATTTTAATTATTAAAGATAGATGAATTAGATTTACGAAAGGAATAAAACTTAGAAATTTTTTTTGTAAATGTAATTTATCTGCGTTTTTGCTACAATTTATTATTAAATTAAAATTTATTACTATTCAATTAATTTCTTAATGACATATATGTTTATAATCGCTTTATTTGTTAAGGATTAATACATTGAAATATAAGTATATTTATAAATATTATTTACTATGTGATTTACATGCATTAATTAAATATGCTTTATCAGTTCTAAGTAAGTAACTGAAGTAAGTTAAATCAGACAGCTCACACAAGTAAATTAAATATGAGATTCTTATTATCCTACATATATTTTGTTGAGTTAGAATTAGACTTCTAAAACAATTTTTCTTTATCATTTAAAGCCCTACTGTAAACTGTACTGTTATAAATGAAAGATTTTTGACATTGTTTAAATAGAAGATCTTTGATAAATATTGCATTCATGCTTTATGTGTGCACATCTATAAAGATGGTTGCATCAAAATTCCCAGGGTTTTTAATCGTAACATATTAATATAATTCATGTGAAAAGTTTTTTTCGTGGAACTCACAGCAAATGTTTAAATGTCTGATTGTTACTCATTATTAATTCATGGTAATAAATATATGTTATCAGATCATCACTGTGCTAACTTTAGAATTAGTAGAGCAGCATGATATTCTGTTGTAGCCCAGAACTCAAGTTTTGTATTAAAAAACTAAAGATAAAACTAAAATCTTATACAATTTTACTGTCACTAACAAATTTAAAAAGCTGTTCAATGAATTCAGATGAGAAACTTTTGCAGAACATCTTATTGGACCAAATAGCAATTAGTACTCTTGATGCATTGTGGTACACCCAAGTAATTGCAAAATGTTGGATCATCATTTTTTTTAACTTCCAACTTCAGAATTCTACAGCTATGAATGATAATTTTACTTTGGTCTATTGTTTTATTGAAGTCCAGGGTTCTTGCGCATTATTATCCATTTTTAAATTTCCAATTGATGCATAAGCTTATATTTCTAGTAAGTAGCATTGTGATTTGATAATTGTTCTGTTATCTAAATACAAAAACAATCATCACTGGTAATAGGTAATATTTCAAAGATCTATATTCTTGCTATTTTATTCAATGCTTGTACCTGCTTGAATAAAAATTGGTAATTGAGCTGATCTTATTTGTTTTTTCTTTATCAGTGTATGGTATATATGCTATTATTCATAGGACTTAGGTAAAATGTAAAGAAGATACTGACCAGATGACATGTTGACTTTATTCAGTCATAGTTCATAATTGCCTGGATCTTAAATGTTAATCAAAGAATACATTTGTGAATTTCTTCATATTATTATATATGTTTACTAGATATTATTATATTGCATTATTTTACTTCATATTATTGTATATTTTTACTGCTTTAATGCTTTAATATTAATTCATTCAAAATGAATTTTTAGTGTTTATTATATATCAAAAATTTTACACTGATTCAGGTTATCAAGTCATGCTTAGAAAATCTTAATAATTTTGTTTACTGTGAATTGATTAATTCTTTGATTTTCTGTTGAACAATTTACACATTCATTTAAAATCCTGAGTGTAAAAGTTTGTCGTGGTATGAAATCCTCTTTAAGCAGTAAACTATAGTCACATTATTCTTGATATACAAAAATGACCATTTAGTAAGATGCCTGATTTTAATTATTCCATAAATATTGCCTGATTTTAATTATTCCATAAATACTTACATGTATAAGTTTTTTTATCTTCAATAAACTTTTATAGCCATGGAGAAGTGTCCAAGGATTTTTTATTATTAAACATTTCATTCTCTATACAAAAAGCGATTGTTGTATAAGGCATGAAATATTTTTTAACTGCAATGGGCAAATTAAAAGCACTAGTTGCAATTTGTTCTTTATTTACTGCAATTTTACTCTATTACTTTAGATTAATATGCGAGAAAAGTTTAAAAACTATATATATAAATCATAGTTTTTAATAAAATTATGAAGTATGTATTATGATATAAATTATGTTATTAACTGATTTAAAAGCAGTGGAGATAAAAAAAAATATAGTAGAAGTATTTGTAAATGATTAATACCTTTATATTAGTATAATAATATTGCCTAATTTCAATGAATAAGGACATGTATATGATATTTTCATACATGTAAATAACTTTATTTCATTAAAGTAAGATACAAGTCACACTTAATTTTAAATTTATAAACATTGATCATTTTAAAAAACTGAGGATTTATTTACTAGCCCTATTTTTTCTTTTCTTAGACACAGTGGTATTATCAGCCAAATGGTTAGCATTCTTTCCATCAGGTCATGAACTTGAATCCTGTCTTCAGTTAGCCAAGCTGATAGCTGAATAGTTAGCATAATTGCCTTTGGTTCTAGAGTTTGTGGGTTCAAATCTCACCTTGGGTTTGGTTGTTTGTGATGATTTGGAATTCACTTTAAATGGCAGGTCCTGGTCTAATTAGCCTGTGTGGAAAAAGTGACTATTAAATGTGACAAACAAACTGAACCTGCTTTGTGTTGGAATATTTTTAATGGTTTGGAATGCACATTAAATTGTATTATCTTATTAACATTTGTGGTTTAAAAATGACAGTCAAACAAACAAGCCAACCCCTGACCCAAAATTCTGAATTTCTAAACTATTTTCATTATTTTAATGTTATTGAATTACTTCCAAATTGTTTTCATTGAAATTCAATTTAATTCAAATCTTCATTAAAATTCATTTAATATGTTTCTCATATATATAAAGCTTTTTAATCAAAAGATTTGCATTAACGCAAAGTCATGTATAAATTTTTGTTTAGCAATTTAAAATGTTACAAATTGATATAAATTTTTAAATCACAATTAAAATTAAACTGTATTGTTAACTACATTATCTTAAAGAATAAGATAAATTTATTCCTTAAAATAAAAAATTAAGAGAACCAAAATTTTAATTATATTTTTCTAAATTAAAATGCTTTGATAGTGCTAAGATATTGTTGTCTTTTCATATAACATTATGCTCTCCAATAATGCTTTGTAAAATTTAGGTTTATCAAACAAGTTATGAGATCTTCATGATTATTTGTGTTATTAATTTATTCATATTAATCTTTGCAAAAAATTATATTGACGAACACTGAATTTAGTTGTTGCAATAATCTGCCTGTAATATTTGGCTATCTATTCTATTTTGATAATTAAGATTTATAGAATTATTAATTAAGGTTATATACAAATAAAATAACTACATAGGTATTAAAAAACACTGTTATTGACTCTTTAAATTTTGCTTTATAAACTCTTAAGTTATTTAATTCTAATCCGATTTTTAAAACAGTATAATTTTTAAAGTTTGTTTAAAATAAAAACACTTTTACACTTTGTAAATAAATGTTTAACAATAAAACTGCTAAGAATATTTACTGGTTGGATTTATCATTCCATGTACTTTTTATAATTCTTCTGTAATTGTACGACTCATTTCAGAATATATTCATGTACTTTAAAAAAATTGGTTATGTATTTGCACACTTAGTTTGAATAATTACTTCTTTCACATTTATTTTAGATATTTTTTCATAAAATATTTTTTTTTTTCAGTGGTGGTTATGTTTTGCCAAAAGGAAATTTATGGATAAAAGTCTTTCTGGTCCTGGAGGCTAAATTTTTTCCGAAAATATTTTTTTGTCTTGTACTGATTTCCTTAAAAATTCTAACAACAAATTTAAAGGAAATATGTAATGAACCATAATTATATAATTCACATTTATTTTTATTTATCATAGTTGTGAGAATGAATATTCTAATTATAAATTTCTATTTGTTTTTAGAAATCACAAAAGAATTTTTTTGTAAATGATTTGAATGTATGTGGTCAATTATTAATATATACTCTTTGAAATATATTTCTGTATTTCTATATATATAAATATTCATTATGAACTATTTAATATGTATTTGGAATTTGTTACTGTTTCTTCTTTAAATTTTATCTCGTGAAATGTTTTTGTAGATCATTATTAATAAATATTTGTAAAAAAAAAAAGTGTTATTTTTACATAAGTTTGATATCTTTCCATATGGTTTTAAACCTTATAATATTTATTGATTGTACTCTTTAAAAATAAGATTGGGGTGTTATTGTAATTTCATTGATTTAATTATCAATAAAAATGCAATTATTAATTATGTAATTATTATTATTAATTATGTTAATGTAATTTAATTTGAAAAATATAATTTAATTTTTTTAAAGTATTTTTTATCATTTATGACCTGTATAAAAATAATATACCTAAAATAAAAATACCAAAAATATTTTTATTTTGAATTTTTTGAAATATTAAATTCTATGGGTGAACCCAACCAATTGAAGGTACACATTAGCAGACATTTTAAATTAATTTTTTATGATAATTTCAAAGATATTTGGAAAAATATACAAAATTATTGAAATAAAAAAATACTATCTAGTAATTTTATGATTAGATGCACCAGTGAAATTTAACAATTTTTTTAGGTGCAGAAAAAAGGCAAACGATGTAAAAAAAGTATACAGGAGAAAATTGTGTATATATATACACACATACATACACACACACACACTTAAGATCAATCTGATAGGAAATTGTTTACTCCCTTGCTTTCGGCTCAACAATTTTGGAGTATGAACACCACTTTGAATGTAGATATTTGTAATAGTTCAAATTACAATTTAAACTATAGGCCTCTGTCTAATTAGCCCTTGTGTGCCAAAAACGACAAAAATGTTGAGCCATAAACAAACCAAACTGAGAGCTGAAACCTAACCAAACATTCAAAGTTGGCAACCCAGCCAACTTGGAGTGGCTGGTTGGTTGCAGCTCTCAAGCTTCAAGATAATCTTATCTATGCATAATGTTTGTTGACTATTTACAATTGATAAATATAATAGAAGAGGAATTAAAGATATCTGAAAATCTATTGAGAAGGACTAATTATTCAAGGATGCTCAAATAACTATTTTTATTAATAAAATCCTCACATTAGATTTTTAGAATGGTTATTTGTAAGTGGAATATATTTCTCATATTAATTCTAAAAATTAAAGCAGCATATGCTTACAAGACTATTTAAAAATATTTATATTAAATAATTACAAAAAGGAATAAATATTTTTCTTAATATTATGGTTTGTAATATATTTTATAAATGTCATAATTATAATAATGCTTTCAAAGTGTATTTAAAACTCAATCGTGCTCAAGATATTTTATATTAACATGTATGTATTAATTTAAATTCAAATTATTTTTATTCAAAATATCTTTGTTAACTCATTAAATATGAGCAATTCTTAATGTAACTAAGAATTGATAGTGTTGAATACAAGGATAGAAATAAATAAATTAGAATAATATTTTTTTTAACAATATCTAGCTTTTAGAAAAAGATAGATTATATTAATGTCTAAATCTTTATTTTTAAAAAATAAATTTTTTTCATGCTACTTATTAAATATTTTCTGTGTATTTATCATTTATAGGTTCTTATGGTTTTTAATTTGTATAATTTATATATTTTTTTAATGTATATTGAGATTTCTTTTATTAGTTCATTAATAAAAGTAATTATGTTGCACAGTTATGAGACAATCTTTGGCTCCAATATTTGTAGTTTTTGGAATCTACTTAAAATTGTAATTTGTGATACTGTTTGCATGTAAATGTTGACTGGAGACAGCAACAAAATCAAACCTTTAGTAACTCCATTTTCAATTATGTATTAAAAACTGCTTGCTAAATGAAATATCAAAATTTAAATATTTTATCTTTCAAACAGATGAGAGAGAGAGAGAATTTTGCCATTAAAAATTTTACTCTAATAATATATTTATATATTTTTTTGCAAGATGAAATCTATAAATTGTAAGTAAATAACTAGTTTTACTAAATTTTTAAAAAATAAAATAATAAACTTTTCTGGAAAAGATATTAATTAAAAGTAATTAATGTTATTTAAAAATATTAATTTTAATATATGAAAAATTATGCATATATATATATATAAATACCCACATAAATTAACATTGTTTTTTCTTGGATCCGTCAAACTTTTGAGCATGTAAAACTGATTACCCGCATAGTATAGTGCAATCCCCTCTAAAAATGCATTTGTGGATACCTTTAAAAGCTTTTGTTTTATAGTAAGAATAAAGGATTTGCTTTTTCTTACCAAAGTAGTCATTCTTGTACAAAACATTTTTATCGCTTTAAAATATCACTGTAAATTGATGGTTCTGTGGGTGAATTTATAATCTGATATACTATAGGCAACTCTGGAATGAGTTCTGGCAAAGTGGGATTTAATTATATTTTCACTGATAGTAAATCTGTTTTTTTAATACATTAAACTTATGTTCAATGTGATTGAAAAAAAAAATGGTTTCCTGTATATACAGCAATTTTGAAGCAGTAAATATTTTGCCTTGAGATATATTTTGTTATCACGTGTATATCGTTTTATGAAAAGGAATTAAATTAGTATAGTTAGTAAACGATATGTTCATATTAATGAAATATATGATAAAGTGAAAAATCACTGCTGGGCACCAAAAAATGTAACATCAAGATCAGGGATCATTGCAAAATTTATTTGGCAAATAACACATAAAGAGATCGAATTATTGAAATTACATCTCTTTTGAATTGTGGATGATGGCAAAATCACAATAGTTAAAATGTAAATGCAATGTAACCGCTGTCATATGTCTTGGTATAAAATTAGGCTTTGAATGTATCCCTGTGATATACATACATAGCAGTGCAAGCAAGACTTGGATTGTACCTTAAGGTTAACATTTTTAGGATCCTCTCCCATCTTCAAGAGCCTAGTAATTTTGAGCCACAGTCAGGTGACGAGGTCACACTCGAGCTGGTACCCTCCTTTCCACATCTATACCACGCCAACGGAAGAACACTGGCTTCCACAGATGGGACTTTTGAGGACACATCGCAAACCACAGAGCTTCAGTAACTAAATGAAAAAAATTGTGGTCACTCTTACGATTACTACCTGTGGTAAATGAATCTTCACTTTGCTGAGCTTAAATCCTTGTTTTAGAGCAGTTCATAGGGCTTTCATATATTGTTGAAGTTTATCTGGTGTTACATCTCATGTTAGTTGTGCAAGCTTAAGCCACTTTTTTGAACGGTGATAGATCATTCAAAGGAAACAATTCAATTAAATGGGTGAAGAACTTAAATTTTTTGTGCCACGTGTCGCCACATTCGAACAGGATGATGCACGCCCGTGCATCATTCTGTTCGAATATGGTTGATGGCAAAAGCCCTGAAGGTATGGGATGACTACAAGCTTCAATATATGACTGATGTAACTCTGACTGTTTAGTGTATGGTTAATGCGTGTTAGAGGGATGCAGGACTAGTGTGTGTAGGAGGGTTGCATAACGCAACAGTTAAGCAGTCTCTCTCTACAGTGTAGAACTAGTGTAGAGAATTCATAACATGACATTTCAGCAATCTCACCATGGTGTCTCTAGTCTCGAATCTGATTATTGTGGTGTGGTCAGAAGCTTTTCTTCAGTAAAAGTTTCATCCTGTTGTCCATGTGCGTCCTTCAGTACCCTTGATTTAAAAATCTAGTGTAAACGAAGCAATGAACCTCTTGAGGATATTTTACTCAGCTGTGAACGAGCCGATACCGAATGATGCGTAACAGTCAAATTTTGTACTATGGTTCGTGATGTGGCTGAGCTATCTGTCACTACCGTATGCACAATTCACCTGCTATATATAGGGTGCTACGAGTCGATGCAATCGGTCAGGTCAGTATGTCGTTCCTTACTGCATCCCGATTTCAGATCCACATTATAGTTGCTGGATTTCGTACAACTCAATCACTGATTCTTCTCAAGGATAATTCGCTATCCCCAATCAAGAAGGCGTTCAATGTTTTCTACGAGCCATAGTCAAACAGCATAGGGGATAAAAAGCCGTACTTCAAATCACAATCTATTTTTCCTGTATATAGCGTTTTCAAATATCAAAACAGTTGCCCGTGATGGGTGTCTGCGCTGTCATGCTAAAGAACTTTCACCGCAAACATGATTAAATTTCATGAATCGCATGCTTCATTTCGCGTGTCCAGAAATATAAATGAATATAATGAGGTAATTCACAAATAAAATGACAAAAGAAAAGGAGATAACTTTATCCTCTCTGTTTGAAAGATAAAGTACTTGCTACTTTGCATATAAATTACTCCATTCTCTCCATATAGATTCGAATATCTAGTAGACACACAAAAATTTTAGTGATCGCATTCTTATTTTTAGAGTTAAATGTATAGAGAACATTTGAAAATAATTATGACACAGTTTACCATTTATTGTATTAACATTCTCTTCAAGTAATTTATTCAGCAGAGAATAGATAACAATTGTGATGTACGAAACATCTATAATTTTTTTCTTTTGAAATTTTTAAAATTTATGCTTTTGTGAAGATGTTGAAGACTATCTCATATAAACTTTAACGCCTAAATTAAATTATAAATTACAAATATTTATTTAAAACAAATGTTTATTTTATTTCATAATCAAAACTGCTTTGCAATATGTTAACAGCAAAACTGAATTTAAAAAAAAATTTTTTTAAATATAAGACATTAGTCTCTCAGAAATTTTAAAACTTAAATCTCTGTAAAATGAAGTTTGTCTTAGGAAATAAAAGCCATTATTTGGTTTCAAGATAATATACCGTTCCTGAAAAATTCCAAAATCTGATTAAAATTAATGTATATTTCAAATAAACAATATAAAATTTGTTTTATTCTTATTATCGATTGAGAAAATTTTTAAAATCGTGGTAAAATCATAAAATCACTGAACCATGTCAAATACCGATAAGTGAATTTAGAAGTTCTTAACATAAACTGTTTTTTAAAAATAATTTTGTTTTCGGTCAACATATTTTATAACATTCATCCAAGACTTTCAAAATCATATCTTTTAAATCATTCCATTTATTATTATACGCTCTACATATTATCCAGGATTCAAAAAAGAATTTATGTAATTTTACTGATAAATCTATGTAAAATTAAATAAGTGCCTTTTTGAGTCGTCCACTTGTTATTGTGAATAAAATTTATAGCAATCTTGATAAATCCTAAAATAATTTTATTTTTCATTTAAAATAAAAATTATTCGTCTTCTGTAGGTATTGTATTTTCTGTATTTTCCCTGTGAAATAGATTTTATGATCAATCAGTATCTTCAGTTACTTTTGCACACACGAATTCCGTCTTATCTTTCTCCTTTTTTGATATTATTTCGCCTTTTTTCTATACTTCACATAGGCTTCATCGTATGAAAAAGTAAAAACAGGGCTAGTTATCAATATTAAAGATAGCTTACAAGATCTAAGCATCATAATCTTTTGTCTGAATGGATTAGAAATTAAAATATCTAGTATTTCGCCATTGTTTTGAATTCCTAATTCGTGGGTGGTTGACAAATTTTTTTTCGCATCACCAAACAAACTATAAATTAATTTTTATTCATAAAATTCCACTATTTGGAATAGCCTTTCACAAACAGGGAAATCTACGGCGAACAGCAACTATCAGCGCCAATATTCATAAAACAAAATAATTCAATAGCGATAAGTCGCGAGACAGGGAATTTGGTGAATAATCGAAAATACAACAGAACCACAACTGGCTATCCTAATTTATATAAAGATAATTATATTAAGCATATTTATACACATTTAAATTATTTAGCAATAGAAACAAGAAACTTTTTTGCAGTTGAAATTTATTTTTGATTTTTTTTCCGATAGGAATTTTAAATAGTGACGAGGAATGTTAAGCAAATAAAACTTAGATCTTATGATTTTAAAATAATTTCTTTGAAATATTATCCTTTAAAATAATATTTCATACAAATTATTTTAAAATCATATGATAAAAAAAAGTGTAACATTTTTAACGTTTTTATTAAAAGCCTCCATTACTGCATGGTTAATTGAAATAAGTACAAAGTTTTAAAAGATGAATTGTTTCTATTTATCGAGCTATATTTTTAATTCTTTAAGCGAATTCAATGCGTTAAACTAATTTAATTTAGATAAATCAGCTAATTTATGTAGATTCATCAGACTGCATTTGCAAGAGCAACAAAAATTTGCGTGAACATTAAACATTTCAGAATTCTTGTAAGTTTATTTCGACGATAATAATATTTATAAATTTATTTCGATTAAAAAAAATAATTTACTAAAAAAGTAATTTAATGATAGTAAAAATTTGTTCACAAAAATGAATAAAATATTAATATATTGTTTTAAAGTGCAAGGGTTCAAGTGAAATATCACTATCAGTTGTTTGTAAAAAAAAATGTTCGTGAATAAAAAAAAAGATTTCAACACTTTTTGTTTAAAAAAATTACAATCCATGTAACAAGTGTAAACTAAATTTATTTGGTGGGGGAAAAATGGCAAGTTTTAATTTTCTCCCCCCCTTTTTTTTAAATGGAAATTTGGAATGTTAAGGAAATAATAAAGATTTTAAATATATTTTTCCAATCAAAAATTAAACTCTCATGCAAGTTTATACATTTTATGTCTAAAGGAAAACACTCCATTATTTTATATATCTAAGTTACTATATATAGTAATATTGTATTATAAACATAATAATAATATATCTATCTCTATATATTATGACAAAAATATTCATTACATATTTATGTCTCTGATATACTGACATATACATGAAATAACGATATTATTCTAAAAAAACATTTTATTCATACTTTTGATCTTAAAGTGAGTTTTCAAAATTTTGAAAGAGAAACTTAAAAAAGAAAGTAACTATTTTAGGTAATTTCCTTTTCAACAGTAATTTTTTTTTTACTTTTGATAGTATTTAAATTTTTATGATGCAACTTAATAGAAAATATTTTGAGAGTTTTTTTTCGTGTATAAAAGTTAAGAAATAATACCGGAAGTGAATAATATAGTTTAACTAAGGTAATCACTTTTTCCTAAGGCAACCATTAAAATGAATTTCTGTTGCTGTGCGCATGTGCTTGTAGCACATTTGTAAAATTTAAAAACCACATTTTTGCGGTATTCTTCAGAGAAAGCCTTTTGCAACATTATCACAAATGTATGATAACATTTTCTCAATTTAATTTTTGTTTAAATCTTAATTTATATTAATTATTTTTTCTTAGAAGTGGTTTAAAATATAACTTTATGACTAATTAATGCATTCACCTGAATATGCTTTCCCGAAAGCATTTTAGCGGACCTAACATAAAATCATCTAAAAGGTTTATCGTATAAAATGAGTGTTGAGTAAAACGTCTATTATTAAGTGAATGGAAATATAAAGATGGCTTCGCATAATCTTTTATATTTACCTGCTTTGTTTCTATAACTGCATAAATCGTGTTTCCTAAAGAATGACCGCTTTTGTTTTGAATTCGAGACAATGCACTGTATAGGTATGCGCGATGTAGATTTTTGAATAATTATTCTTAAGTTGTTTGATATTCAAATCTCCGTCTAACATTTGCGAAACTTAAACGACTTTGGCTGAACTCCGAGTTTTTTTATACTGATGGATTTACTTATTTACGATGGAGAAACAAAATAGGAAAAATATTGATTCATCCTGTCGAAGTGTTATATATCGTCCTGAAAATGGAAATGCCAGCGATGCTGCAGATGGTATGTAGTTTCAGATGTCATTTATTTATTTATTTTAACTTTGAAGCTTTTTCTATGATTTTAAAAATTTAAAAAAATTACTTGGATATATGAGATAGTCATTTTAAGTTTTTTGCCAACATTTTATAAAATTTTATATTTTAAATTAAATACAGTTGTTTTAATTTGATTTAAATCATATGTTTAACATCGGTCGATGTTAAATCTTTTTACAGAATTATTGTTTCTAACACCTCATGTTAATTATCAAAGGAAATTTATACCGAAATGGCAGCTAAATAGTCAGTGTTCTGGCTTTCTGAGTAACAGTTTGTGGATTCAACTATTACTTTAAATATGGATACATGTTGTGGCCCAGAATCCACTTTAAGTTATAGATTTCGGACGATTTAACCTTTGCGTGTATACAAAATGTGAAAAATTAATCAGTATCTGAAAGCTTAGAATCATTTGCAATGCCATATATAATATCAAAAAAATAAATGCAAAACATTTCTCAGTTTTAAATATTCCAAAAATTTTATTTGTAAGCAATTCAAAATTTTCAACTGTTATGTTTGCAATAGGATGTGGATTTAGGATAACAATATAGTGGCGCTTATTAAAACTGTGAAATAAAATATTTGGTGACATATTATATATTTTGAGAATTCCTCGCATTCTTTCTTGGGAAATGTAAATTAATCACTTATAAATCACTAAAAAAAATCCTTAAGGTAACTAATATTGTTAATAAATATAACAAAAAGTTATTTGATTGATCTTTAGTTATGCAATAGTTTGAACTCCTTTTGTAGTAAAAGAGACAAACATAGCAATTTCTAAAATTTGACTGTCGAAAAATGAAGGTTAAATCTCTGATGCTTGTATCACAAGAAATAATTATTTATTTCTAACTATTATTACTAGATATTTGTATTTTGAAAATATTTCCAAATTATACGTTATGATCGTGTTAATACATAAATATCTGATGGATATTTTACTATATTTACAATTATTTCAAGATTTTTAATCAAGGAAACTAGAGGCATATTAATATACACATAATGATTCGGTACTCTTCCATTTCTCTGGTCGATGATAATGTCACCAAATGTTATTACCAAGTAAAACAAATTATTACAAATTGTTTTTATCGATTTTTATTAACTTTTTAACTTTTAAAAAATTTAAAAATGATAAAATAGTTGTCTTGTTTATAAGACAAATTTTTTTTTCAACTTTAACAGTTACTATTTTTCATCTGTTTCCTGAGAACTGTTGGCAAAAATGTCAACATGGTGAGATTTGTGCCGGGAAAATGGAATAGTATCATGTATTCTATTGTTGTCGTTAATGTAAAGATATTTAATCTTTCATATGAGTTTACATCCTCAAGTAAACATATACCACATTCATATGAGACAAAAGCAACAATGTCTATATTAACAAAACTTAAATTAAGTACATTTTCATCTCCACTGCGATCCGTGATGAAAACGACTACAAGTTTAACTCGCCAAGCTACAGTTACTCGCATATTATTTGTGGCTTCCATATCTCAGAGATTGTTTTCAATATGAAATAAAATGACTTGTTTTTTCCATACGAATTTCACTTCATGAATTCTGCAAGATAAGACTCTGGATGATGACGAGCTATACCTCTTTGCTTTTGTTTCTCCATTTGATTGAGCCTCACAATCTTTCCATATTTTGAGTGTGAACACCCGTTATTGAATCAACAAAATTAAAAGTATGATTCATTATTAAATGTCTGTAACCAGCCTTTTCAAACTAGCCAACGATCTGAATAAATTGTCTTCCTTCCATTTCATAGTTTACAATCGTTGGTATTAGTGTGTTTGCTTCTGAACCTGAACAAGAAAATACTCACCATTTTCACGGTATAACCCTCCTCATATCCATTGTTGTGGAAGTACTCTGCCAGAGTGGTATTTTCCGCGCAGATACAAGCTTTCGTCAATTGCGACTATTTTTCCAGAACTACCAATTCGTCCTTTGGATTTTTCGAAATAAATCTAGAGAACAAACCTCTTTCATATGATTGTTCCAGTGAAACGTAGCATTTTGACAAATGTTTAGCTTCTTATTAATTAACACTTGATAGATGTTAATTCCTCTGCTCAGCAGCACATGAAACGCAGTGCTATTAAGAATGGTACTCTGGAACAACTAAACCAAGTGTCGGATCGAAGGCTCTTTTTTTTTTTTGTTGACAGCTTTTTACATTGCACTTCTACATAATTTCCTTTATATTTAGTTTCTTTTCGTGTTCATTTACTCATATTCTATTGCGAGGAAATACATTTTTTTTTTTTGGAAAAACGAAACGGCATCTTCCTCACTCCTCGGTGAATTAAAATTTGTCAACCATTTTTTTACAAAGTTTAAATAGAGAAAAAAAAAATTACCGTAAGTGAAAGTGAATACAAACCGTAAGTGAAAGTCTATATTCAGTTTTCGGCTGTATTTTTAAATAATTTGTTGTTCTAATAAATTTTACATTACCGGTCGTCTTGGAAATCAAAACGTACTCTTAATTACGTTCTAATTTTATTTCTTAGTCTATGTTCTTAATTCATGTAAATTTCTTTCTGTGTCATTAATAACTAACCACAGGAATGTACTTGTAGTTGTACATTATTGATAAAACTTGTGAAAAAATTTTTTACTTAAATAAAATAAAAATAATAATAATAATTTAAAAAAAAAAAAAAAACTAGTTTTTTATAAACTTGCATTATTTTAAGAACTGATCATGTTTAGAATTAATATTGTTATGTAAAATTTCGTGCAGCTAATAATATGAGGAATAAAATAATTATACCAACGACATTAGGAATAAAAATTTTCATAAATGAAATTGAAATGAATTTATGTAGGTAAAACAGTCTTTAATATAAGATTCAAAGTAATTTTGGTATATAAAATTACTTAGACTATAGTATAAGTAGGACAAATATTGAATACAAATAAGATTAGACACTTATGAAATCAATGTTGAAAGGCCGCACTGCTATTTTACTATTAAATTTGGTACCATGCGAAATTTTTAAACGTTATCTTAGAGTTGAAGGAAATAATAATGAAGCACTCAAATCCACTCATTATATAAATATATATATATTTAATTCCAATTGTAACCCCTTGCCATACTTAGGTAAAATCCTATCACCTGGAATGGATTTTCCGCGATATATAATTACATGGTCAATCATAATATAACATTCTAGATTTCGAACACGTATTTCGAATAAGTTTTTAAAAGATAATTCTAAATTAAATTTTCAAACTAAAATAAATATAATTCGCCAATAAAGTTAGCTTTAAATTTCAGATTTAAATTTGAAATAACGCGAAAACTCAAATTTAAAGAAATCACTAATTTAAAAAAAATTATAAAATTCAATGATTTACAAAAAGCTCTACTCAAATTATCTCGGACATCGGGGATTTTCAGAATTGTAGCCAAGAATTTCGTTCCAGAATTGTAGATAATTCACATGTATATCGAATATCATCCATTCCAATCTGTTCTGGCACAGAATCTAAAGATTTGGTTCAATAGAATAGGTGCTTCAAGTTATAGGATTTAGCTAAATTTGATAAAGAGAGAAAAGATATCATGGATGAATATTTTTATTTGAAAATAACATAAAAGAACATGTTTTGATTTATTCATAGTTTTTTGTCTTTTTTTTTTAAAAAAATATACGGTAATTTTCCATTTCGCCGGACTAAGCAATGAAGTCACCAAATGATAGTAAGCTCTGCACAAATATCAACCAGGCAAATTTTCACCATCACGTTTTAAACATTTCACCTTTAACAGAACAATGTAAAAATACATACTAGTCTAAATAAAAGATGTTACATCTAAAAGTTACTAAATTTTTGTTCCATATGTTATCGTCAAAATGGTAGGTGCGATCAGATTTGCGTCGGCGAATAGGAAGAATCCAAAATTTTGAAAATTCATTTTTAATTAAAATTTGTTATGATAATCAGAGAATAATTCTCTAAATCAAATATAAATTTTAAGTAAATAATATCTAAATTGCGTATAGTAAATCATAAGTCATGTCGTACTCATTAATGGTTTCTGACAAATTATTTGTTTATCATTATGATTTAGAAGGTATATTTAGTTTTATCTACAAACATAATTTTCCTACAGAGATCATATATTGATTTTGTATTTGAAGAAAAAAAACTAACAACAGAAACATCTTATTAATTAAATCAAACTTAAAATATTCACAGTAGCTTTTAATTATAAGTAGCATTTCATTTACACGTTAAATTTTCTTGTAGATTATCAATGCTATTTTTCAAAATATTTGCTTATCAGGATTTAAAATTTTCACTTATTTATATCATTCGCAAAAATTTTTGATAAAATGTTTCAATTTATTTTGAATCTCTGTTTTCTATTACAATTAAAACCAAGGTATGAATAGAGTTGTTTAAAAGTATTTTTATTAAATACTTTTTTTTCGTCTTTTAAAACTGTTTATTTTTTACTAAGCACTTTCATTATCGAATGATAATAAGTATGAATAATTGCAAATAGCAAAATTGTTGCTGAGTTTGAGGATTAAGGTTGACACAGAAAAATGTAAGTAAAACTTCTTTATTAAAATAACACTTAATGTTTATATTCCTATTTATGTAACACACATTTTACTTCAATACCAAAGAAGTGATGAAATAAGCATCTTAACTACTTATCGGATATAGCGTCGGAATAGAACAGTAATCGCATACAGTAATAAAGTTTCATATTTAAAATATAAGCTTATTATAATTATAAATATTACATTTTATTCTTATTTCAAAAAAATGATATGAAATGGACTAGATTTTTTGAGGTTCTTATTGAATATTAGAACCATGACGTCAAAATTAAAAATTAAGCCTGAGTAAGACGGAATTAAATTTAATTGGAAATTAATCTTAATTCTGGCTTATTTCATACAGTATTCATTGTGTATTATGGCTTATGAAACATTTACTGATATTAGAAATAAGTTATTGTACATTTAAATATCGACAACTTATTAACAACATTTAATTCGAATTTAATTTATAACTGAATATTTAATCAATTCTAAGATGCTAGAATCATAGTAACAAATTACTCTTTTTTTTAAATAAATGTATATATATATATTCAAATTTTTCTTCATTATTCGGTGAATTTATCATATTGGATAAAAATCTCCAATGCAGGTCTTAGTGACAGCTAGGAAATCAAGTCACGAACAAGTAGTCTTTATAACCGATAAGTATTCACATCAAACAATAAAACACGCCGTTTTTCAAAAAGAAAAAAACCAGTAGGAATAATTCACTTTTAAATTATTTTATTCATTTAAAAATTACGAATAAAAATTTGTTTTTGCTTACAATTTAAATAATGTTTTACTTTTCATGATTCCATGAATCAATTTTTGTTAGTATTCATAAATATTTCTCAGCCAGGATTGCATAAATAAATGACACGGTTAGATTGGTTGATCGTAATTTATTGTGTAAATTCTAGTTAATTTATCACAGTAAAAGAAAATGTTAACTTTTAGTTGAAAGTCAATAAATTTTATGATTAGATTTAAAACGTAGAGTAGACTAAGAATATATAGAATTAGTTCTTATTTACTATTTTTCTTTCTTTTTTTTTTCCTGTCAAATTTAACACTCACTGAGTACTTTATAGTTCCTCCAGGGTTATGTTTCCTTTAAAAGCTAATAATTTTAGAAGCCTTGTAGCTATTCAAACATAATCTTTGATTTAAATATTTTTACGAACTTATTTTAAATTTTAATGAATTAAAAATTATCAGCTTAAATTACATTTTCTTAGAAGAAATAAAGCTTTTCACATGTATACTTTCAGCAAATTTCTAATCCAAAACCATTTGCTGTTTAAAAAGAATATATTCATTTTTTAAAATCTTAATCTTGAATAAATTTAGTCTACATATTTTTTTGTGTATTAGGTGAAAGAGGATAACTATAGATCAGAGGAAAACTGATATCAAATGTTCCATTAAAATAAAATAAAGAAAAGAAAAAAGCGGCAGATATGAATATAATCCTTATATATGTACACATATTTATGTATAATTCTAGATAATTAATAGATATATTTTAAGGAAACATCAAATGTGTTTAAAATTAAATTTTTCTATGAGTTTCGTTAAAAATCTTTAGCATTTAATTGTTTTATTTTAAATTAAATAAAACAAGTTGAACAAGAAATGCTTAAAAATATGCAATTCGATATCAATTCAATTCATAGTATAAAGAAACCAATTAAAAAAATTTCTCATTAAAATTCACGGATTCATGTTAACTGTAGAAAGGATTATAAGTATATTTTAAAAAATTTTATAATAACAAAAAAATATCTGTATGATTTTTAAGAGTACATTATTGTTTATGTCATTATCATAATTTCTTCAAATATATATAACACCAATTCGAATAATAGATATTCTCGTATGCATTAGCGTAAATATTAACTCAAACAAAATTTAAATTTAATATCACTATATATTCAGAGAGTGGAAATAATATTATTATTTGGCACAATTCTAGTTTCTCCCAAATAAATACAACTATCATAAAATTAGAGCAAATTGAATTATCTAACATAACGTTGTACCACTAAAACTAACATTGTAAAATATTATTCCAAGTTTTTACTTTTCGTCTGATGAATAATGTTAAAAGCAATCGGTTAGGGAAGTAATTTGGGTTAAAATAAAACGGTGTAATTATGAATTAGTGTAACACCGAAAACTCCAAATAGAGCAACATTCAACAAAAAGAAAGATTTTATTGGTCACCTTCTGTTATGCTCAGTATACTTCCTTGTATCTTGAGCTCTACCAGTTAGTAGAAACAGCCGGGTGAGAGTCCTCGTAGTTTCAAACAGAAGACCTTCTATTACTTGACTTGCCACCTCCAGCGTTATCATTTCACGTGGAAGACATTGCTACCAAGAGTTATCTAACATACCCCAGCCACTTTTAGGGAACGGCAGTTCTTCGGTTAAGCTGGGATTCGAACTCACTACCTTCCGACAAATGGGAATGATGCTCTAACCAACCAGGCCACCACGTTCTCCTACCAGCTCTTGTAATTTACCTGATGATATACAACTGAGTAAGGAATTTATTTCCTTTCTCAGTTGTTTATAACCTTTTCTCAGTTTTCTCAATTTTGAACCTTTTTTTTTCAAATTAAATTTTTTAATGCGTTGAATTAGAGAATATATTTTTAAGATCTTATCTCAAGAGTTAGAAAATAAGGTTTGCATATAAAAATTTTTCGATTTTTATTCTGTCAGAGGAATAATCTGGAATTAAATTTATTTGCAGTATTCGGAACAGGACATTAATAATTTAATTAATGCAATCCATAGAGGGGGTATACATTTGCTAGGAGAACGAATAAAATTTATTCAGAAGAATATTTAAAAATAAAATAAAATGTATTAATGTTACAGCTTTATCCATAATACATGTCATATGCTGAGTTCTGAGAAGTATATAGTTAAAAAAATTTTCTAATATCCTCCACCTTTTCTTTTCTTTTCTTTCTTTTTTTTTTAAAAAAAAAAAGTCCTTCATATTCTACTTACGATGAAATATTTTCTGGCATTTTGGATGTGATAAAAAATTAAGGTTTATAATAACGACTTAGCTTAATGGCTTATAACGGCATAAGAATATAATATAGACATTTTGAGGCCCATAACTAGATACTCTACAAATATTTAAATGTAGGAGATGATTACAGAGAAGTTGAAAAAGTTTCATGAATGCAACAGAAGTGTTTTTTCGCCCCAATTAATATTGTATATTTCATTTTTGTGGAACGAAATGGTCTTTACTTTCTGGATGACTCTCATACTGATACAAGGCTCCTAATTTTATCTGAGAAATTATTAAGAAAATTTGATTTAAAAATAAACTGGTTTTAAATAGTAAATATATAGTAATTCTTATATCATATTATTATCAAATACATAGTAATTCTTATATTACTGTGATTAAAAAGTATCTTTAATATTTCCTGCAAAATTAATCTGCAACAGATATCGTCTACAAATTTTTATCAAACATTTTTGTTATTCAATTAACACTTTTTTTAATAATCAGGAAGTAATTTCACCTTCTATAATTAAATTAGTTTTTAGTAAGAATTATTTTCATTACGTCGATTGTATGAATTATGTAATGTTATTCAGTGAAGAAAACGCATTAAATTTTGCTTTGACATTTGAGTATTTTCTACAAATGCACTTGAAATGCTATGAAAAGTTCTTAAAGTTTACATAAGTATAGCTTTTAAGATTATATAAAATTTACTATTTTAAAATTATTTTATATAAAAACAATAGTATTTGAATCGTAAAATGTTCAAATCAAATAAGTAGTACTGAGCAGTAAAGAATTTAAATATTTGAAGTTAATTAGTTATTTAGTACATCAACACTTTGATTAATGATCAGCGTATCAGTCAAGTAAAATAAATGATATTTGGTGATCGTTTTGGCTATTAGAAACATTATTGAATAAGATTCTATAATTTAGCTGTCAATCAATTTAAAAAAAGTACTGCAAAGCATCACATCTCGATTTCTTATGAGATTGCAGTTACAATACACTGGCAAAACATTAAGCAAATAACGACCCACAAGTATCATAATCTCCTAATATGATACCGAGAAATTTAATTATCATTTCCTTGGTTTCCCTCGTCTCTTCCCAGTCATCATTTTCAGTTCATAAATTCGATAAAACAAAATTCGTTGCGATCTTTGAAAGTTATTCACAGAAACTATTCAAAGCATATTTCGAGAAAGGAAAGAACGTCGACAAAAGTATATTTAAATCAGAGAGTATTTTGAAGGTAATGAAATAAATTCTAACATAATTATTAATATTTTTATGCCACTATTTCAATTATATTTTAATAATAGTTGTATATTAGATGATGTGTTGTTAAATTAAATATGATTCAGAATCTAGATATCAAAATATGTCCAATGATGCAACAGAAAAAAAAGAAGATGTTATTCATTATCAAAAATTGTATCTTTATATATTATACTAAAAATATCTGAGTGTAAAGTACTGATGAAAATAAAATTTTTTGATGAATTTAATAACGTTTATAGAATAATGAAATTATGTCACGCAATGAAAGAACTTTTAAAAATAATTATAAGCACGAAAAATGGTTAAAAAAAATATTAACTTATAAATAAAGAAAGAATTTAAATGTTTGAATTTTGCCCACACCTGAAACATCAGAATATGTAATTATTTTAGATGATCTTAGATTAAATTAAACAAAAAATATAATTGATATAATGTCAGGATTTGATAACAATGTATTTTGATACTTTAAAAGGTATAGATAATAAAAGTATTAAAATATTTTAAATAATATAGTATTTAAAACTCACAAAAAATTACTCCAATAATGTTATTGATGATTCGGAAATGATATATAACTTCTTATTTGAAAAAAGTTTTCTTTCATTTGTGTATTTGAAAGGCATTTAAAATTCAGCTATGTTCATTTATCTTTATTGAATTCAATATTTTCTATACCTTAAAAATAATAATTTAGAAACATTAACTTCTCTACTTTTTCATGGTGCTTTAAATCTTTTTCATTTTAATGAAAATTCAAGTGCTAAACTTTTTATCTCATAGATTAAAAATTTTAGGAACTAATATGTTATAAGCACTGTGTTTTAATTCTATCGTTTTCATTTTTTAGTAAAATTATTTGTTTTCGTTAATATATAAAATAAGTTTCTGTAAAAAATACGATATTTCAAAGTTTTTTTAAATTACAATAGCATCATATTTTGATGTCTTTTTTTCCCAAAAGATTGATACTTGGTTTTTTGTTTCAAATTTAAGAAATTAAAGCAGCATATGTAAATTATTCAAGACCAGTTTGCATAAAATAAAATAGCGCAGAACATAAGACATATGCTGCTTACATAATTTGACTCTAGATTGATCTATAAGACCAATGACATTTGAATAGAAAATGTACAATACAGGACTAATACACTTGAAATGCTGCTGCTTACATAATTTGACTCTAGACTGATCTATAAGACCAATGACATTTGTATAGAAAATGTACAATATAGGTCTAATACACTTGAAATACGTATATCACGAAACGCTTGCTTTTATATAATTTGTCATTAATATAATTTGAACTTGTAATTCTCTTTCTGTCGTAGAAGATATTTGAGAATTTTTCTGCTACACATTATTTATTCAATTATTGTTGCTAATTGATATTCGAATGTTTTTTTCAGTTATTGTTAAAAATTATTCTTTGACCAGTTTCAAAATGAGTGCATCTTATTTGCAGATGAAATATTTACTGCTGAAGAAGCAATTAACAGTGGACACATTGGCGGAGCATTTCAAGCGAAGTTGATAGTTTTAATGTGCTTCATATGGGTATTATTTTTATACTATTGAATATATATATAATATTTTTATATTATTGAGCATTTAGAGCAAAAGTTTGTCAGTAATATTTAACGAAATTATTTTCAATGCATATATTATTTTATTTATTGCTTTCTATTTTGATTTTCCAGAAAAAATTTCTAATTATTAAGAAAATATCATTTATATGTGGACTCAATAAAATAGCAACAAAAATTAATTTTGTTTTGATTAGGTGACAAATTTTTATAACTGTTTTACATTAAATAAATGCCGATAAAGTTTCACGAAAAATGCAATAAATAGATTAAAAATTACAATAACCAGCGTTAAAATAAAAGCAATAAACGTAAAAAATAAAAATTATAAATACAGATAGCATGATTTTTTATAACAATATAGACGAAACAAATTAGTAAAATCCTCTACTAGTTGCATAAAACCCTCTACTAAACAAATATGGGTACTCACTAAACAATAATGAGTGGGAGAAAAAATGCGTATAAATCAAATAGATTATGCATATAAGTTTAATATATTACAGTCTACGAGCATTTATAAAGGAGCTATCATAAGATATTAATAATGTTTAAAAATCGTTAAACAGAAAGGTATAATTACTATACAGATATTAGTGATTTGGTATTTTCGCAGGAAAGTGAGTATACAATTAATAATTACTTTAATGTGTGTAGTATTTTGGGGTTAACCAATTAATTATTCCTGTATGTATCTAAATACCAAAAAGCTCTTATTCCTATTTCAAATACCTATTGTTTCCTTTCATGAAGAAATATATAAGACTGATATTTTCACTGCCTTTCATCCTTCACGCAAATCGGATTTATTATTAGTAGATACAGACGCTAGTCATGATTCGCTGGGTCATGGATTTCGGCAAATAGCGTTGTTTAATATTTCGAATGTCATTTCCTAAAATAAAACTGAACGGCTGTGTTTTACAAATAAGCTTATGAAACAAGAAATTTCTGTCAAATCGTGATTTCTGCAGCATAAATTTATTTATATTTTTTACAAGTTTTTGGCGTCATAACTGTAAATTTACGTACGTTTCTTCCTGATAAAATTTAAATTATAGAATCTTAGTATAACGTTAGTTACAGTAGAAATATTAGCTTACTTTCATCATAACTCCCTTAATTTCTAAATCTAGTAGTGTATAAAATTATTATTTTGGAATACTTTAATTTCTTTAACTGAATAGTATCAAATAAAAATGAAAGGGAAAATATCTATGCTTCGGAAATAAAGCAATTTAATGTGTGCTGAGTATAACAAAGTATGGAACTCGCATATCGATTATATGCAAAAAATTATCTTTCTGACATCATAAATAACACAATCATGGGAAATTAATGCATTTCGAACAATAGTATTCATTATTTTTGACATCATTAAATGATAATAAATATAGAATTTTGCAGTTCTCGTGCATATTTTTTGTATTATATAAGAAAATAGCATTTGAAGACAGTCATGACACAGGTCGAAGGAAAATTAAATACAATTTAATTGTAAAAGTAAAAATAAACGCCATTCATTGTTTTATGAATATTATTTAAATTTAAATTTAATTTATATTAATAATTGCCATAAGCTAAAGGTCATTTTTATTTACATAACGTATCATAATAATAATAAATTCTAGTATTTTTAAACATTTTGCCTTTGAAAAAAATAATTGTATAATTTTTTATCGCGAATTATTGCATATTTATTCGTATATTTTTGCATATTTATCAAAATGTGTTTGAAATACTCTCCAGCCTCTCCGAACGCATCGTATTTATAAAAAACAAAGTTTTTGACGTTAAATAAAACAATAATAATCTTAATGGTCGAGGTTACATTTTTGATAACGAAAATAATTAATGAAATCAAATCAACATATCAATTTGTTTGGAAAACAATAAACACAAATATTTAATACATACGTATACAAATTATTCAGTGATTGTAAAAACTTTTTGTGAAAAGTTATTATGTTTGAAAAAATCATTATCGGCATTATTAAACATTTAAAGCGATATTTGCATTATCTGAAAAAGATTCAATTAAGATTCATTAAAATTATTCTTATTTTATTTCACTACTGTCAACACCCCCTAATAAAGCTAACTGTGTTTTTCATTTACACTAGTTATAAATAAAGAGAAAATTACAAAAATATATAAGGATAACGCAAAAAGTTACGCGTGGCATTTAATGACACTTATACACATTATATATACAATTAACACATAAAAATGTGCAAAATAGCATAAAAAGAAATCACCAGACAATTATGGTATTTTAAAATTTAGCATTTGTATGCAATGAACAAATGGAAGGTTTAACTTTGGTACAGTATTTTTAATATGGGGTATGATCCCTCCCGAAAAGCAATACAGCAAATGCAGAGGTGTGTGATGCTGTTCAGATATATACAGATGTCAGCAAAAACGATGAACACTGTACAGGCAGTGCTACCTATATCAAATCTCAGGACTATGAAATAAAAATTAAGAGGCGGAATCCCAATTCCTGTTCAGTTTTTCCTAGCGAGCTCATTGCCATCATAGAGAGATTAAAATGCTCAAGCCATTTACCTATAATTGTGACATCTTGATAGATAGTCGGAGCTCAATCCAACACTTAGCTAAATGGCAGAGAATGAGAGATAGTGTGGGAGTTAATATACTTTTCCCGGTTTCATCCGATGCATCTTCAGAGGATTCCCTCTCATGTTGACATCGAGGGTAATGGAATAGTTGACACCTTGGCCATGGTGGCTGTTGATGATTCCATTGAGCCCACTGCATCTCTACTAGAAAATTTCTACGAGAGCAAAGTTACCCTATGGTAAATACTATTTATTTTTCTAAAATCCTATGGCTCGCTCCTCCAGTTCATCACTGGTATAGGAGCAGTCGCCCAGGGTTTTCTTTAGCTCTTGTATGTAGTAGATAAGATCAAATCACACTTACTCGCTTTCTCAGTGGATACCTTAAAACTGTGAAGCTCTATGGGGGATCTAAACAATTTGAAGGCTGCCCCAAATATCTTATGGAGAAGGCTTCTTCTGAACACATTCTTGCTTGTCTAGGATACTCCAGGCAGGACCTTACTGATAATACATTTTTAGTTTTGGACTTCTTCAGGGTGTACAGTTTCAAGGACTTGATTTAGCTTATTATCATGAAACTGTTATCGTAGACTTTGCAGCAGTAGAGTCCTCTAAACATCAGACAGAATGTCAACTTAAATTGATTGTTGGGATGTCATAGCTTTCCTTCGGATGAGGCAGTATAATTGTTCTCTAAACCATTTAAAAGGACCTGGACTTTCGTGATCATTAACACCGTGTTTATTCTTCCATTTAGTCTGAAATCTATGCTTAGTGGATGCATCTATTTGAAACTGATATTCGATGCCGAGTAAAATCAACTTAACTCTCGCAAGTAAATCAACAATTCAACTTGCCAAAAAAAAATAATAAAAAAAACCCCTCATTTATACTGAAACTGTTTTTAATTTCATCGTATAGACTTTTATATACAGGATTTCCAAAGCGACAGTGGGATGAGACTGTTGGCTTGATTGTCGTTTCTTTCTATTTTATCTCAAATTATATAACCACGTAACCAAATTGCATTTTAAATCATAATAAATACATTATGCTATATATTCTGCGAAGCTTTCATATTTACACGACAAAAGGTTATATTTTTTTATGACAAATATGTACTTCTTTTATTTTTTGTATTTTCCATATCAAACAGTATTTATATACATGTGTTTTTTTTTGGGGGGGGGGGAGGTGTATGCGGATATAAGAAAATATAAGAGAAAAAGAATTTATTTTAAAATTTCAAAATTAAAAAATGAGAATACATTAATAAATGTACATCATTTTTCTTGAGAATTTCATTAAAGCTTTTAATGCTTTTCTTAACAATTTTGAAAAAAAAAAATGTAACATTTTTCTTATTTAATTTATTAAAAAATATGCATATATAGAATGATTTCAAAGATTAGAAAAATAATTTCTAGTCTAGATTTAAATAAAACCTTAAGCTACATATCTTTCATTTTCAATATAAATCCAGGCCCATTTAAGAATATGCAATAAAAGGGGAACAAATAAAAAACAGAAGACACATTTTCAAAAAGTAATTTTTCTCTTTTTAATAGTTAGTAAAGAAAGAGCGAAATAACTATTTCAATAAAAATGGCAAAATATAAGTCACTATAATGGTAACAAAATTTGTCACATTTATTTGTTCTTTAAATAGAATGCTTGTGAAATCAGCGTGTTTCTCCTAAATATATATATGTATATCATGGATGTACAAAGTAAATTTTGAATTCTAATTTTAAAATGGAAAATTATTTGGAATTTAGTTTTACCATTTAAATTTTTTTAATGCAACTAATCATGTTTATATTTCTTAGATGGCTCGTGGAGTTGATGATGTTTTAGTGACATACCTAGGACCGCTATTATCCTGTGAGTGGGATTTAGTGAGATGGGAAACATCCTTAGTAACAGCAGTTAGTGGTTTTTAATTTTTTAAAAAGTTTAATATCCATTAAAATAATATAAGTTGTGAGATTAGTAACTTACTGAATTTTTCTTTTAGGTTTCAGAAATATTGTCTGCTATCGGTTCAATTGCATATGGTGTTTGGTCCGATAAATATGGCAGGAGAGCTGTAAGTATAAATTTTTAAGTATCCTTCTTCCAAAAATAATTTTAAATTTGTTTTATATTTTAGTATTTATATTACAATTTACTTCACAGGTCTTATCTTCAGCAGTAGTTTTTGTTTTCGTATTTGGTGCTGTTTCTGCTGGTTTACCAAGTTTTGTATGGGTGGCTGTTTTTCGTGTGGCTTGTGCATTTGCTATTGGCGGCTTACCTCAAGCGTAAGTACAAATCACTTTAAATGTTTGGTTTCTAATGTTTCTAGGTCATAAAATAATAAGTTTCCTTAAACTATATTTTAATAATTTTTAGAAAGTAAATCTAAAATTCAATTTTTTTTTTAAATAAGATCTGTATTTTATTAAGGTAATAATTTGTAACTTTGCTTAGGTTGTTAAAAGAAATGTTAATATGTTTAAAAAGTTAAAAATAATTAAATTAAATAGAGAATTTTCAATAGGCAATGACAAATTAATTTATTTGGCTGTTATATAGCTTTAATTTTCGACTTTTGTTTTTGTCGCTCTTTAATTTTTTGAATGAAGTTTTCTCTTGTGCTTTCCATCACCAAGAGCCGCGTTTCTTGATCAGGGTACTGAGAGGTCTGGCTATTTCAGAAAAGTTTGGGATGAAAAATGTCATGAAGACCACTTTGGACAGTACTGTGTCATTTTTTATTCTAAACGGCATTCATATGGTATGTTTAGAAAGAACAACTAAAAATGTTTTGTCACTATCCACAGAAGATACATTCACATGGTGATAACTAGCTTTAAGGTCGATGGTTGACATATAACGAGTTTGTTCAGATTCTTGAAGTAGATCATCTAGAAAAGGATAAAAATCCGTCCCGGTGAAGGATTGAATTTTCCATAATTAACACTGAATCAATTAACATCATTTGGTTTAAAGATGGGCACAATAGGCGCTGCATACGGAGATTCGGAGGGCTTAGTAATTTCTTCATTTAAGAGTCTATCAATTTCAATTTGCATGATTTCTTTTTTTGTTAAAGACATTTAATACGCAGAAACAGATATCAGTGGAAGGTTCTGTGTATCAATGAAATGTTCAATAAATGGGTTGCTTCTCCTCCTGAACAGAAGATAGTTTCATCCTGGGATAAGAGATCAATTAATTCTTTATTCAGAAGTCAGATGAATGCCTTCATCTTCACGTAAACCATCAAGTTAATTCTTTAATTTATTTTCTAGGATGTAAGTCAAATTTGATGCTTCATCTGCAACAGTAGGATCTTTTTCTTTCACGGTTATCAATGCAACCATTCGGGAAGCATTTGTTTGTAGCAACCCACATTGGTTCTTTCAGAAAACAAAATAAAATATGCCTTTTAGGTAGATCATTGAAGAGCCAAGTCATCCGTTTCAAATTTTGTACAATTCCAGATGAATTTAAAAAATCTATTCCCAAGAGAGTGAATGATAGCAACAAAGTTCAAAGGCAACGTACGGCCTCCAAGAGGAATCTGGGTTGTATGAACTTCTCTCTTTATTTTAAAAGTGGCCACCAAAGATATTAATATAGTATTGTCGGCAAAAGTTGCTCCTTGTTTCGTCAGGTAATGGGTTTTCTCCGCAAATGAGTAGATTGCAGCAATATCTGCACAAGCTGTACTAATGTTTCCTTTAATAGTTACTCTAAGCATGCAGGTGCATTAGAAGCCGATTGAATGACACTGCTATAAAATACTAGAAATTTTCTTTTCCATTTCTTTACATTTAGGACAAATGAGCCTTGGACTACCTCATCCATTGCATGGGACTCAGCTTGGTTCTAAATGTTCTCATTTATTTCATGATGAGTTTTTTTTTTTTTTTTAATTTTGTGTTTAGGTGGAAACTGTTTTTTGATGTACCATAATGAGGGGTTTCTCTCTCTCTTCATAGCACACCGGACATTTTCAAAAGCATCTAGTTTTTCAACAAGATCAACTGGAGAAATAAAATCGGACCAAATATTGATAAACTATTCTTTAACGGCAGGGTTAACTTTCTTCCTGATTTGGTCTGCAATGATAAGTGATTTCAACTTTTTGAAATCTTACATTTTAAATTCTTCAAGCCAGCCGTCAAAATAGCTATATAGGTCAAAGAATAAGTATCTCCATGTTTTCTATTCTTTCTTGTCTTTCATGTTCTGGGTCTTTCTTGTGTTATGCGAAAAGCTGTCTGAATCGATCTCCAGAAAATTTAAATCTTTTTTAGTAATATTTTCTTTACCTTCATATATTGTGCGAGTTTAACCGTTTGAGTGC
>JAPDSC010010366.1:26489-38275 GCA_026290005.1 Latrodectus geometricus | reverse complement strand
TATTAAATTTAATTCTGAAAATTGAAAATGTTTAACTTAAAAATATGAAATAATTTAAGCTTTCATATTGTGTGAGATTTATTTCTTTATTATTGTTGTAACCTAATTATTTGAAGTAATTTTAAGCTATGAATCAAAATACAGAAAAGTCTTGTAATTGTTGACATATTAATAACAATTTAAATTTAATTTTTAGTAAAATTAAATAAATCATCACATAAATTTTCATTAAAATAACAAATGAATTGGCATAATAAATGTGTCTATAAAAATCTTAAGATAGGATTATAAATTAGCATATTCATTTTATTTAAGCTTTATTATAACCACTTTATTACATTTTACAAATTCACAAAATGAGGAAAAAATTTACTTTTATCTGCTTATCATACTGTGAAGGAATTTCGTGAAAAAAGTTGAGTTGAATAGATATTTCTTTCAAGATCAACATGAACATTTATGAAATCATTTCATTATGTTTGAGTAAAATAATTTATATTTCATTAAATCAAACACATTTAAATACCATATTAATCTTATTTAAATTTGCAGAAAATATGTGAATATGGTTACTTGAATGATATTTGGATATGATTTACTAGTTAAGTCAACAAACAAGTGAGTCAAAAAATATCCTAAGACATTATGAAAACTTAAAATATGTATTTATTGCAGTCATGGCAATAAACATTCTGGTAAATGTAGTGCCAGTTTTTTGTGCAAAATCATGAATTTATCAAAATTACATTGGAACAGGCTATATTGCCATCCACCCTTTCCAGTGGTCAGCGTATCTGACTACGAATAGGGAAGTGCTGAATTCGAATCCCGGTTCGGGCATGGATGTATTTTCTCTTTCTCTCTCTTCTGTCTTTATCCTTTGTGTACTGAGGAAGTCGGACTCCACACCATAAAACTATGGTTTAGAATTACTTCTAGTGTTTTCATTTTGAGACACCAAGTAAAAGGCAAACTTTAACTAATTTTTATATATATTAAACATTTAGTTTTTATTAAATGAATATATTTTATTTTACTATTTGACTAAAGTAAAATTTTGAATTAGAAGATTATATAATTTAATAAAACATTTACGCATAAATTATTTTTCATGAAGTGTTTTATTTTTAAATTGACATAGTTGAGATTTATATTGTAAATTAAATTTGTTCAGTTCAGATTGTTTAACTAACTCGAATTAATTAAAATTTGTTGCAAACATACTCACTAGGAAAGATAGAATTTTAAAAGAATATTTTATTTTACACAGGATATTAAAAGTTTATTCTTTCTAAATATAGTGGCATTTATTATCTCTTAACACATTGACTGCTTATCACGCGCTAGAGGGTGGCGTGGCGATATTGCTGAACAGCCAATCACGCGCCAGCGCGTGACCTGTGGTAATGTCTTAGTAGTCAGTTACGCTCTGGAGCGGAATCCACTTTTGATTGTTCATTCTCTAGTTTATCTGGCAATGCTTGTAAGGTATTTCTGCTGGTATTGGCATGGAGATATGATTAGAAACTATCTGTAAATATTTAATTTACAGATATAAAATAATAATATTTCATTAATAATTTTAAATGATATTTCCAATAATTAGTATGTTGGCTTCTGGGTACAATCTACTTCGATGTCAAGGCATTAACTATCAACCCCATCTCTAGAGACTGGCAGTCAATGTGTTTATATAATAAATCTAATTTATCTTTCCATTTTGAAAAATATTTATTAGGAAAATTACTTTAATATATATATAAGATAAATATCACTATTATTGATTGAATTTTTAAGATAGATTACTTTTTCCTCTTGAATTTAGATAATGGGGACTCAGTGTTGTTGTGTTAGATATGCCACTTTCAAAACCAATGCCGCTCGTGAAGGACTAGGCGAAAGAAGTGAGAAAGAGCCTCTTTCGTTTTTAAACAGAGTACTCCCTACAAGGGTGGAAGTACGACTTTGGCTCAGAGATGGCAGCACCATTTGGGACTTCTAATTTAGAGAGAGGAAACCAGGAAAGTCTAAAAGCACGGTTCCTAACAGCCCCAGCGTTATTAATTTGGAATGGGATCATGGAAGACATTGTGTCTTGACATATTTTACGTGCCCAGTCGCCATTAGTAAACACGGCGGATATTCGGATAAGCCAGGACTCAAACCACCTTCTGGTAACGAGAACGACGCCCTAACCAACTAGGCCACCACAACCCATAAAAAAGACACTGGACTCAGTAAATGTTAAAAATCAAAACCAAAATTCATTTATCGTAGTGAAAAATAAGTAAATATTTAATAATTTGCTTATATTCTTTATTCCATTTTATAATTTTGTAATTTATGATAGGATGAAATCATATTTTTCTTTCCAAGTAAAATGCCATTTTCTTGTTAGAGCAATAACTTTTTTAGGTTATTTAGGGTAATTCCAATGCAAAAGCAAACATTATGTGGGGATCAAAGGGCCACTCCAAAATACATTTCAAGTACATTTCCTTCAAAATCTTACATATTTTATATTTCATGTATGCTTAGCTTTTATTTGAGTAACGCTTCACACATGATAAAAGAAAGAAAATAAATGAAAAAAAATTTTTTTTCGTCATATAAATCATCAAAATATTAGATAGAAGCTGAAAAATCTAAAAATATATTGATAGATTTCCTGAAAGAATCTGTGAAATTTTCTAAAATTGCACTTTTCCTGAAATGTTTGGGTCATAAGAAACTAATAAATGTATCAGAATCTCCAATTATAAACTTTAAATAAGATGATATAATTAATTAATTTATAAGTTTAATTTATTATTGAATAAAAGAATTTATAAGTGATCTCTTTCAAGTTGCAGAATAATCACTTTAAAAATATATCTAACAAGATTATTAAAATCATAAATTTTCGGGAATTATGGTTTTCAGTGCAAAATCTAGCTTCCGAAAAAAAAATTGCAATTTTGAAAAATAACGATATTTATACCATTTTTTAATGATACTCACTATTTACAAAAATTTACTCAAAATGCTGCTTTGCATCAAAAAATGATTCTTTAAAGATCAGAAAAATAAGGTGTACAACCTAAATTAACGAATTTATTAAATTTTGTATTCAGATTTTCTCCTAATTTTAATGCCTTTCCAATCGGCAGCGTATGGGAAAAGGCAAAAACATGTACTGCAGATTGCAAAAATAAAGCTATTTCAAAAATTCGGAGAATGGAAAATGTTTTAAAAACATTTAACAATGGGAATTTCAAAACGCCATTTGTATTTTTTATGTCTAGAATGGTTGCGCGCATAAAGTAGTTTAACAAATATTAAAAAACCGCCTTTCTCAATTCAACTCAGATATAAATTTAGCTGACAGAATAAAGACTTACGTTATTTCGTTTCCGATTCATTAATTTTAGAACAGTTCATTTTCAATTAAATTTTATTCATTTGTTCATTTTCAATTATAGAGAAATTGATGAAATTGATAGACGAGGTGATAAGAGGTTCGAATTTTAATTGTCTTGAATCAAGTTTAAATAGAAATATTGCTTCATAAACTTATATACTTTATAAAATATAAGTTTAGTAATATATTTCTTATTCTATACATAACTGCTCTGCTACCCATCTGACTTTTGAATAGTTAACTAAAATATTACATGAAATTATATTTATAAATGATAATTTTTAAAATTATTAAGTTATAGATATTTTCAAAAATATAAATTTAAAAAAAAACTAAATAATGTTTTTATATATATTAGCAAAAAAATTGCCAAAATATTTACTTTATTTTTTTTTTAAATCTTGAATATTTTATGATGCATTTTAACTTAAATATTTTAAACGTGTCACTTTCTTAAACACACAAATAACTTTTAGTATAACTTATGTATTTTTCCCAGAAAATTTAATGAAAATGTTTACAGAATTTTTCAATATTCACTCAACTTGATGCAGCAAAAATGTAAAATGAAAGATTAACTCGATATCACAAAGGAGACCAGAGAAGATGAGAGTATACACTTTCCTATTAAAATGTTATCTTAGCATTGAATTATCGCCTAGTTTATGATTTATCCAGTTATTTTATGCATTTGCCGAAAGGTATGATCAAAATAAGGATTATCATAAATGACAGCAACAATTTTCTTTTCGTTTTACTATCTTCGTGAAGTAGTAAAGGAAGTCTGATAAATTTCTGTCCGCTGAGATTAGGAAAAGTTTGCAAAACTCTATTCGCTTGCGGCTTTTCGGATAAATTTGTATTCATATCTTACTTCATAAATAACGCAGAAGATTAGAAATTGACTTGCATGGGAATGATTACTCCTACTTATTTTATATTTTAAATAGGATACTTACATTATTACCCATAATTAGCTAAGACTTGAATTAATATAGAGAATCTATAATTAACTATTTTCAGTTTTCATAATTTCCGGAAGAAAGACAGGATCTCCGAAAACGCTGCAGTGCAAAAATATCTTATTATGAGAATTATTGAATACCTAAAGCTCTTGAAAGGCATTTTTACAACCACCGCATAATGGCTTTCCAGAAGAGCGTTTCTGGTGGTGGTGGGACTAGTAAAACTAGACCAGATTCATGAGGCCAAAAATGTTCAGAAAGTTCAATAACATTTGAGGGTCTGCCACAGTCTCTTCACAAGAGAAGCCTAGATATAGAGATTCCCACGTCACAAAAAAGAAACCCAGAAAACTTTTAAGAACTCTCCCTAAAAGATATGTATGCATAAGTCAGACATCCATCTTTCGTTGTCCAAAAATGGCTGGGATCGTACCTAGGGCTTTTTGCTGCGAAGTGTGGTGAACTTTGAAAGTAAACCATAACGAGTCTTGAAAAATAAGCTGGAAGTATTTTTTATAAAAATACTTAAATTTAACATTAAATTATCCTTCAGAAATGTTGTTTCTTGGGCTCTCCGTTGTTTAGTGGTGAGCAATCTTTTGAGCAAAATGTCCCGGGTTTGAACTCAACCCAGTGACATTTAAATAACGGCAATTTTGCTTTCATGTCTATCAGGGTAAGTGCTTGAGGAATTGCCTTATATATGAGAATACTTATGAAAAGTGCTCTCAGAAGTTGGATGCATTACTTCGGCTGACTATCCTACACCATAGGGATGAAAGCTATCCATGATGTAGAGTACTGTCCTACATCTTGGATAGCTTTCACCAGAACATGGTGAAAGCTATTCATGATGTAGGACAATGCTCTTCGGATCTCTGGTTTGATTGCAGTCATTGTTGAACAATGAGAGAGGATATTGATAATCTTGATATGCGTATTGGGTGTTTGGGAGTTTTACTGATTTTATACCTTATGGAATGTGAGTGAGTTCCACATTCTGGAACACAATGTATATATAATGGACTATAAAATGTTTTACAGTTTCAGAACTTGAGGCAATTCACAACACAGTATCAAAATGTTGCTCAACAAATTTTGACTCTAGTCTTACATATATGTGACACAACAAGTAAGATTGCATAAAATAATGATTGAAAAATAAATATGGGTAAAAAATACTAACAATGTACTTAAATTCTCCAATGCCTTTGTGTTTATTCACTTAATAAAGTTGGTGTGAATCAAAGAGGAGAGAAGGGGCACTCAAATTTTTTCAGTGGAAAGAATTTGAATATCTCTCTGAACATTGTAATAACTACAATTGATTTATATTCTAAAACAATAACTATAGAGTGTGTTATTGTATCCAATATTCTATTGGTGTAGTTTCTTCAGGTATAAAAGGAATCCTCAGAAAATAGATATGGGGTATTTCAGTTCTTGTCCCATTCGTAATAGCATACATTCTTTGTTATAATCAAAGAACTTTTTTATCCACTTTTTCAGTAGCAGAAATACAAAGAAATTGAAAGTCTGAATAAATTTTGTTTAACAGAATACCATAGATAGAAGTTGCAAGAGGTTTGGAGAGATCCCAATATAAAAAAGGACGGATATATGTTTTGATGTAATAAAGCCAATGAGTTATCAAATTGACTATTATTTATGTCCACGTATTTATTATGTCTCTGTTGTAGAACACCATAATTTTGCATCGAGAAGCAGAGGACCATTTTTTGATACCTATGCTTGGTTGTCGTTGTTGTTCATAAGCATGCTTCCCTGTACCTAGCCCTGAGTTGGGCTTTACCAGTTATATAGAAGAATACAAGTGAGATTCTTCTTAATTTAGAAGCAGGGACAATCTAACACTTAGACACAAGACAATCTAACACTTAGCCTGCCACTCTAGAGGTATGATTTTTCATAGGGAACATTGCGACTCCAACATATTTAATGTACCTTAGCCACCATTAGGGAACACGATGGATCTTTGGTTTAGCCAGGATTTAAATTCACTACCTTCTGATAACGAGTGCCCTAACCAACGAGGCTTCCGTGGCTTTTACCCTAGCTTGGTAAATGCACCCATTAATTGAAGTCTTTCACGAAGAAAATTAGATAAAAAAAAAACATAATTATTTTGAATCATTTAGAAAATATAGTTTACTTTCTAAAACTCCCGCTGAGATTCCATGACATTAAATGTATTAACTTTGCCCCAAATCCGTAAAGGCAATTTACTTTCCAATAAAAATTTCTTCATATGTGAACCTAGAATTGTTCGTGAAACTTCCGGATATCTCAAAAATTCTCATGAAAACTTTACACTGTATTATTTCAGGATGCATTAAGGTTACAATACCTGAAAGTTTGAAATCTCCCAATTGTTTTTTTAGTACACGCCACACTGTTACTTGAGACACATTGGTTTCAGAATTCACTTACTGCATTAATTTTAAAAAAATTTATAAAAACACAAAAAAAAAAAATTCAACTTTCCATTTTGTTTGCTGATTATCCATAACTTGTCATAAAAAAGTTATTTTTATTTATTTTTATTTTTTATTGTTCTTATTTTATTCATTTTTCTTAAATAAAATTTTGGGTGAAAATGTCCTTGACAGATGATAAACAATGATGATTGTCTAAAACGTAAATACCTGTAAGTTTTCTTCTGTATGGATGTAATTTTATAATAAAAATTACTTAACAATAATTTCTTAATTAGAGAAATTTTCGGTAATGACGAATAAAATTTGTGAAATAATTGCTTCAGAAATGAAATGTATGACTAAATGGTGTTTGTTTACAGAATTTTTATACAATGCTGTTTTGTTTGTCCCATTTACTATAAAATGTTAAATACTAAAAGACCATAAATTTATGTTATTAAATATAATTTTTCTGTACTGTCAGAGCGACCTATTCAGAAATGCTATGAAGTGTAAATTCGCTTCAAATTATTTCTCTATGCAAATATGATAGAGGTACATAATTTTAATATCGTCACTTTTTAGAAATTTTCCATTTATACTTATTTAAATGAATATGTACAGATGATAATATAGAAATATCTTGAATTAAAATTGTCAGGTCAGATAAGAAATTTGAATTCTACTATATATTGATAATTTTAATTAAATTTAATAGTAAAAATAATTTTGAAATTTAACTATTCTTACTATTAACCATACAAAAAATAATAAGTTTTTTTAAAAATTTTTTATTATTATTTTTGTATGGTTACTAATTATAATAGTTAGATTTAATTAAAATTATCAATATACAGTTGAATTAATTTTCTTATAATATAATGCTTTATAAAAGATTCCAGTTAAATACTATTTCTGAAATATTTCAAAACTTTAAGCAGAAATAGGCATTGTTAAAATAGGGAGGATCAAAGAGTCTTATGAAATTAAGGTAAATATTATATTAATTAAATAGAATGTACATGCTTTTATAGTACACATTCTATATAGCCTGGATAATAATTTCTTGAGAAAAATATTTTATCTTTATATTCTAGCCTTTATTCATTCAACATTTGCAATAACGTAACTCTAAAGAAGGAAAAATATTTGAATTTCAATTTTCTATAGGCTCCATAAATATTTTAATCATAGAACTTTCATTTGCTTTTCTATTAAATAATATATTATTTCCAAACTCTTTGTTACGAAATATAGATATATTTCAGTTAAAAAACTAAACACATTTTTAACAAAAATATTAGCATCGTATCTTCAACAGTAATATTATTCCTAACCTATTTATGATATCGTAAAATAATAATTTTTGTTGAGCCTAAAATTATTCATGAATATTTCATATTTTTTCTGATATTAAGTTTAAGAGTTTTTTGTACAACTTTTAAATTAAGCAAATTGTTGTTACATATGACACTTCGCGAAGCCAAGCCCACCCCTCAGTGACTCAAGTCAGGAAGAGAGTTTTCCGTTTTTCAACAGAGCCCGAGGGTGGAAGTACGGTTTTGGCTCATAGATGGCAGCATCATCTGGGTATTCCAGTTTAGAGTTAGAAGGCAGGGAAGACCTATGACCTGGCTCCAAACATATCCAGAAGTATTAATTTAAAATGGGAACATGGAGGAAATTGCGACCACGACATATTTTATGTGCAGCAATCGTCATTAGTGAACACGGCGGATCTTCGGATCAGCCGGGATTCGAACTCACCGCTTTCCGATAAGATAATGCGAACGATGCCCAAACCAATCAGACCACCGCAGCTCTTAAATTTTTATATTTAATAACCGTCTTTTGAGCTCTTAAGTTGATGTTCTTATAAAAGGTCTCATAAGTTGATAATCCCAAACTATGTCTAAAATTATAAAAGTTTTTTCTTTCTAATGGTGGGAACTTGGGTGATTCGCCACAACAAGGCTGGAAACTGCTACTCATTTACCGTTACCACCTGTGAACGGAGGTGAGTAGAACCACTACAAACCCGTTTATAGGGCGAGCCACAGTCACCCATCATCTGAGGAAAGGACAAGAAACACAAAGAAAGTACATTCATGCCTGAGCATGGATTCGAACCCAGGTCCTCCCCATCCGTAGGCAGGTACGCTAACCACTAGACAAAAATTAAGAAAAGAATTTATTAAACTTGAAATAGTTTAAAAGTTTGAAATTTTTAAGTAAATCAATTGAAAATATCTTCATTATTATTTACAAGAGTAACGAGTTTGCTAAGATAATAATTTTGAAATCAGAATACGCATATTTAAAATCTTATTTGTCGTCGACCTTTATCATTCATGTTTAATATAAATATTTTGCAAAGTATTTGCGATTTAAATCTAAAATATATACCGTTGTGCTATTTATATCAATGAAAAAATATAAAACTAAAGATCTTTTCATTTTCTTTACCAAAATTAGAATATTAGGTACTTAGATATATTAGGTATTGAGTCTGTATACCTGTACTCAATCTTATATATTCTGTACCATATAAATCTTTTAAAAATAATTTGGTATAAAGACAATATTATTTATTATGTATTCCACAGAAAAAAATGTAATAGAATATGTGCAATATCATAAATTTGATGTTAAAATCTCAGTTGAAATTAAACAGTTTAATTGAACATAGAATTTCAAATAAAGTGCAATTTCACATCTAGATTACTTAAATTTTGAATTCTACAGAGGATATAATTTATGAGTTACAGATAATAGAGAAAGCGAATAGTTATTTGAATTTCATGTAAATATTATTAATGATCATAAATTTTTAAATGGATATTTTGTAATAATATTAGTTTCCCATATTTTTAAGTCGTATTATTAAAAAATGATTGATCTAGTTGCAGTTTAATCGTTTTTAGAGAGGGAAAATACATTTAACTTTTGTATTTTTTACTGTAAGCACTTAAAAGATTTTATTTTCTTCAGAAAAAACTGTGTTGAATACTTTCTTTGATAAAAAAATGTTAAATAATATTTTGGTGAATGAGATAATATAAATATTACAAAAATTGTAGAATAATTATTTTTTAAACCATTGACGTCTCACGTTGCATATTTTGGCTTATTCCTAAAATATCTGTATAAAAATCCTAAGAAAACATAAAATTGCAAATGTTTTGAATATTTATAGTTAATTAATACATTTCTTTTAAGAAATTGCATTAATATTGACATAAATAGTATAGCTTTCATATAAAAAGAAAACATAACACGAATTTCCTTGTACAATTTTTTAAAATCCTAAAAATCTTTTTGGACGACATAAAAAGATGAAATATTGCGTACCTTTCTACTTAGGTTTACTCAATACATATTATTTGTTTGTTTTCTATAATAAAAGTAAAAATTTCTTGAATATAATTTAATATAGGATCGTTTTAAAAGTTTTTTTTAATTAATCTATTTTGACTGCTATTAAATAAAATGTAGTGTACATGATAAAATTAATCATCAAATTTCTCTTCACTTTTTAAACGCGAAAATGAGGTCAAGATGAAATAAATCTATAAAACTATTGACACGCCCATTTATCTCCAGAGTTAGCGTGTTGATTTGGAAAACTTATACTCGGTGCCAGAAAACGGTTGCCATAAAACTGTTGTACATAATCAATTTACAATAAATTAGCACTTTCTGATGTAAATTCAAAGCGAAAAACCTTAATATAATCATTTGTATGCATGGAATATCTGTGACGTCATCCTGGAAGAAAAGAAATCTACCAATAAGCTGATCGGTTTTCCATTTTTGGCAGCCCGAGTTACGAGAACTTCCACTGTAATTTTCGGAGAAAGATATTTCTTTTTCCTCAAATTCATGACGTCACAATTTGACATTTTAAGCAAATATATTCTTCCATGAGTTTTATTCCTATTTAAATTTGAGTAAAGTGCTTTCTTGTGTTTCGAATTTCATTGAACTGCTTATTTATATTTAGATGTCATTTTTATAACTGTACCTAACAAAACTTAAAATCTAATATAGAAGGAGAATTTTATTGATATTATCTGTTATATTACATTTTTGTTAATAAAACTGGTTAAATATATAATACATGAAATAATGTTTTAAAATTAAAACATTCAAGTCATCAATTTTAGAACATTTAGTTAATATTAGATAAAAAGGAACTTTATTATCTAAAAGAAACGTCCATTTGATATTAGTAATACTAGTTTTAAAATTATCCATTTAAAGTTTGTGTCAATTTATTGTCTTATGAAGAAATGTTTGGTATAAAAGTAATTATTTACTGTTTCAACTTCAATTGTAAGAAATATGTTTATTTTAAAGAAATCTATGTGTGTGGCATTCGTTAATAGTTATGACTGAGTTATGTTAATGAACCACTAACAATAATAAGAAATTCTTTTTTCTTACCAATCGGATTATTCTGCAGACTGAAATAAAATTTATAAAATTGCTATTAACTATTAACTTTTCAAAATTTATTTTTAAAAATTAAAACATTATTTTTAAATTTGATAAGTCTAGTTGCTTTTTTCAAGAACATGACTTCATAATTGAAAAAAATGAGGATGTTTTTTGATCCAGTGGATTTACATATTAAATGCTTGAACTTGTAGTTTCGAAGCCATGTGATAGCTACGTATTTTGAAATAGATATAAGATAGCTTGATATTAAAACTAGATTCCACACATACCCACACACACAGAATTTTAATGTGCAAGAAATTTTTATTGCTTAAAAAATGAATTCATTCATCAAGGAAGATTGTCTACACATAAACTGCAGCCAATACATGTGAAAGATATCAAAATTTCTATGTGCGCAAAGTTTCCTTTTGATTTTATTATTTAAAAAAAAATTAATAAAATTTTTCAAAACACTATCTTTAAGTAAACTGTGACACACACACACACACACACACACACACACACACACACACACACACA
>JAPDSC010010366.1:0-17749 GCA_026290005.1 Latrodectus geometricus | reverse complement strand
CATTGTATTTTACAACTGTTATTAACGGTGGTGTTCAGCATTCGATACTGCGACTCATTAGTGTCATTGTATTTTACAACTGTTATTAACGTTGGTGCTCAGCATTCAAAGCACAAAACCTAAAACTTTAGCTCACCAAGCCATTTCATAAAGATACATTATTTAAAGGACAGTCAAATGGGCAGAGAGAAAGAAGGAGTCAGTTTATTTATATTATATAATTATGTATGCAAAATAATAATTGAAAATAAGATCACGAAAGGTAGCCTCAACGTGATTAGTATTTAGATAAATATTTACTATTACAGAAATAGTTAAATATAAGATCAACCTAATGCTGACAAAATTGTTGCTTTTGTTGGTATTTTTGCACAGGTTTTTATTTTTTTAAAAAGAAATACATTAGGATAACATTAAAGATGTAAATAAGGTTTATATATATATATATATATCGATAAAAACGACTATTGAATGCATTTAAATTTCATACTATTGAATGCATTTAAAGAAAAATGTATATTATGATATCAAAGTGAATAAGATTTTCGTCTGCTTTCAGAATAAATATGGATCGATACACGTATATAAATATTTTTGTGCTATTGTATGAGCTTCAAAAGCGATTACACATTCTGTGGGAATTCAAATTGTATTATTACACTACTTTGGTATATCTTGAGGTACAGTAAAAAATCATTTACTAAACATTATCGATTTATAGCAGAAAAAATTATGCATTCATAAAATTTTAAAAATAGACTGCTTTTCTCTTGGCGAAATATATTTTGCACTGAATTTGTAAGCAATTTAGATGTAGACGTATTGTATCATAATGCAAAGAGTAACGAATTCACACAAAAACATCTTCATATATTATAAATCTTATACTAAAGGAAAATTTTTATTTCTTGGAATGTGACTCGAAGATGCTGTTTTTATTGAGAATTATGTTTGAATTTTGTCTATGTCCAACAAAAATATTGTAATTACATTAATATCAATCCTTTACTATCACTTATTAGAAGATAAAAGTTCATAATTTCGTTGTATCAATTGTGCAGACATGAAAATTATTTTTGTCATACGTTTGTTTATTCAATGTTATGTTTAATCTTAAAGAAAACTTTTAGTGAAGAATTGATAATAATACTAACAAAAACATTTCAGTCAAAATTAAAATAGTTATGGACTGTAAAGAAAAACTACTGCATCCATTCCAACAAAAAAATTATCAAATGACATAGTTAGGGACAGATATCCCACAAAATTTTCTTACCAGCTTTATTAATATTTTAAACTGAAATCGAGAGAAAGAAAGAGAGAGATTTATTTAAATAGGCATAAAACTAATTATCCGCATATTGATTATAATATATTATTTTGAAATGCATAATTTGTTTCTATATTATTTAAGTTATGTTTGTTTTCTATGTCATATTTATAATATTCTCCATCTGAATAATTCATAATCCCCTTAACAAGTCATTAAAACTGGAAAATTGATAATCACCTTTATTCTTTTTTTAACGACACATTTGAAATCCATTTTATTCAGAACAATATGTAAGCTAATCCCTTTAAGACTGAAAGGAAATCAGTTCTATGGTCACCATTTTCCCACAAAATTGTTTCTCACCGCTGGAAGTTTGATGCTTTTGAGGAACAATCATAATATCCGGAAATATTTGTTCACTGAACACATCTGGAATAAATGGGATAAATCGTAAAAAATATTAAAGCTTTGGAATGATTAGCTTTTTGTGTAAGGATCGATAAAGAATGAGTGGAAGCCTTTCGCTTGACGTTATTTTTCGTTCTTTTTAAAAAAGTGTATCACTATATTATTTTCATGTAATATGCACACATATAAGGATTCTCAAAACATATATTTTTAAATTGTATTTTTGTGTGTATCATAGTTAGTGATTCATAATCAGTTATTAATTATTGTGATATAATTTATTTTCAAAAGCATGCCCTAGTAGTATCGGGGTTTCTAATACACAATAACATATTAAAATTAATTAATAATAATCTAATATATAATAAATAATCAATATTTAGCGATAGTGATATAATTATTTCTAATCAATAATTAAACGTATTTACTTATGACAGATTTTTAATTATCGAGAGAGTGGAGTGGTTTCTAATAAATAAATAGTTATAGGGATGTCATAGTAATTTTTAATTAATTATTAAGTATAATAATATTACAGTGATTCCTAATAAATAGTTAATAGTACTGATAGCGTAATTATTTTTAATAAATAAAAAATAGTGATTTTTTATTGATATTTAATATACTTTATGTTCATCAAATACACATTGAATGAAAAATTTTAAAAGTAACAAAAGAAAATTTTGTAAATACTTTACTTATAACTAAGAAATAAAATGTAAATAGGTAATAGAGAGAGAGAGAGGTAAATGGTTTTAGGCTTATAAATATATTTATATTATAAACAATATAACAGAATAAAAAATTAATTACTTAAATAATGATATTTTATTAGGAATCATCATGCGAGATAAAATCTTTATTTATTAATGTTTCTTTTAGTTGTTAATCTGTAACTTTCCCTTCATAATATAGTGAATGATGTAAATAATTGTTATTGCTGTAATGGAATAGTTAACTTTCTTCTTAAATATTTATAACAATTTATGCTCAGATATTTATTTCAGTTGAAGATATTTATGATGTGTTTGACTCGGAGTACCTTTAAACTCACAAAGCTATTCAGTAGAGAACAATTGAAATGGTTGTATCGTACAAAATGTGACCTTATAAGGGGAAGTCTATGAATCAGTCATGTTAATATCATAAAAATATCTTCTTTCATAAAATGCTCATACAGAATTTAGGTAAAAGTCTGTCGTTCAGGAAATCAAAACTTATTAGGATATATTGATCATAACCTATCGCATGTTTCATTACGTCTATACAAGTTATCATACATTTTATTCTGGCCGCGGTGGCCAGGTTGTGGTTAAGAATTCGTTCTCGTTATTGGAAGGTGGTGAGTTTGAATCCCGGCTTATTCGAAGATTTGTCGTGTTCACTTATGGCGACAAGTAAAATATGTCGTGATTGCTATGTCCTCTATGTTCCCATTCAAAATTAATACCTCTGTAGGTGGTAGGAGACAGGCCTTGGGTCTTCCCTGGCTTCCTATCTCTAAATTGGAAGAGCCAGATGGTGCTGCCATCTGTGAGCCAAAGTCGTACTTCCATATTCGTAGGGGTGACTTCGCAGGGCTTGGCTTTCGCCAAGTGTTATATGTAACAGCAACAACAACATATTTTACTTAAATAATTTATGGGCAATTATAGAACAATAATAAAATGATTACACATCTTGATATCCTTTAATCGAAAATCATGGAAAACTAATTATGGTAAATCGTTTTTATTTCATGTACATGACAAACATTATCACGTAAATATGCATAATAATAAATTATATTTATAGCTGAAGAATACAATACTCACCCACTTTAAATGAGTAAATTAATTTATGGAAACTTATTTCGCTTGGTTTAGTAATCATATGATGAATTTTTGCACTAGAAGAAACACAATTATTGCTTAATTTTTGACCTATTCAGTTTTTTAAATGGATAGTTTGACATCTTTAATTTTCTTATTTTCTCTATGATTTCACCAGCTTAGCAAAAAATGTTTTAGGTCAAAGTTACCTTAATTTGTTAGGACACTAATACTTTAATTTAAAATTGCGATATTTCCAATGTCAATTTTTTGCTGGACATACAATTTACTTAGTTCTTTTCGTTATTTTCGGATGTTTCGTTTTAGGGATTTCCTTTTTGAACCACACAGCACGAAACAACTAATGCGCGTTTTAACCTTTTTATTCTTCACATTAATGTCTACAAGGTATCTTTTCGTACTAAATCGAGGATGCTTTACAACTTTGTAAATCATGTTTTTTAGCTATCTCGTTCCATTTTCGAGATAGAAATGCTAACTCCACAGTTTTTTAACAGGTAGTGCAGTAGCCTGTTTCATTCAGTAGCGCATGGCTAATTTACTATACCTAGACACCACTTTTATGAATATAGCAGCAGCTGTTCGAAGTTAAGAGGGTGGCAAGGGACTTTAGTGGACATATTGTGTATATTTATATTATAATTCAGTATCTTGAAGTTTGGAGGAGTATTGTGGTCCAAAGGGACATTTTTGTTTTCATAAAACTTAAAGCATTGTCACTGTCCTCCATTATACATTTTCAATGGATATCATCGCATGTCAACCTTAAATACAACGACATCGCCGACGGGCTGGCTCAAAAAGGATTATCTCTACCTCTGTGTCCTTTAACTTTCCGGGAAATTTACTCCAGGAGTAGAACTCTAGACAATCCAGCTTAGAAAATACCACCGTCTCATCCTTGGTACTGTGACTCTGGTCCTGGAGGTGCTTTGGCGGTGAAATACATGACCAGTCAGCCTTATCTAAGCTCAAATACGTTCATCTTGGGACTCTAAGGTTTCCTCAGGGAAACAAAGGTTTTCTCACTTGCACAATATATTCTTTCTAATCTCCTGATTTGTGTCAGATCTGGTCATGGACCAGAATTTATCCAGATCAAGGGATTAGAAACAAGAAAAAAATATTTCACATATATCTGCAAATAATAAGTTTTCTTGAATATCCCATAAGTTGTATATTCACAAAGCTTATAAGTGGAAAAAATGTTAAATTGGGTCATAAATTAAATATTAACAAATACATAAGAAATAAATAATATGTCTGAATATAATGAATCATTTTGTTTATCTTGCATTTAACAACATTAAAAGCGGAATGTTATGTGCATTTGACAATTATAAACCGAAATTTGTGGAGGTAAAGAGTATGCTCATTGTCTCTTGACTAATATTCCTAAATATCAACAAATATTTTTGTGGAATGCCAGCCAGGCTCCAATTTTTCAACTGAACCTAATTTGGTTTGGAGTCATGCCTCCTCAGTACACACATGCTTTGCTCTTTCACAGGAGGTTTATCAGCAGTTGCATCAAGTTGCTCAATATAAAGAGCGTTTGTAGATGAAGCTTCAAATGTACGTATACTGCATATTAATTTCAAATACTCAAATCTAGATATTTGATTCAGACTTGTGATAATCTTTTATGAAATTCTTTGCGTGAAAAACTCCAGAGTTTCCCCGCAATGCGATTGTGTAGTGAAGACAAGCATTCGGCAGAAATTTGAATGTCACAGGAGAGTATTATTACAGAAATTACGTCACAGGAGATCCTGTAGTAATCTCTTGTGACGTAATTCCTGTAAACCATTTCCTTCGTGTTTCTTTGTAACACCAAGAATGTTATTGGCTACCTAATATATCAAGAGCATTTGCTTTTAATACCAAATAAATACCACACTTTGATATTTATCTTCGTGCATAATTATGAGCAGATAAAAAATATACACAATTTTTACTAATCAGATAAAATATATTGCTGTTAGAAGAATATTTTTATTACAAGTAAACAAGAATAATAAATTAAATTTATTCCCACATAAATTTCATTAACAAGCTGAGATCAGTAACATTGTGTTTTTTTTAAATCTCTATTACAACGTAATGCGGTTTTAATCACTGAGAGTGATCGTGTTCTGGAAGTAAAAAATCATTCTTCGAAACATGAGGTCCCGGAATCGATTCCAGTCATATTGAACAATGAAGACTATTGTTGCTTGTCAGACATCCATGCGCACTTCTGAAGATGAGCTGAAGTGATTGGAGTTTTCCCGGTTTTCTTCCTTGTGAATACGACACACAACCAATAAAAATATCGTTCCTGAATTCAATTTACCCAGTATATATTAAAAATACTTTAAGCAACCTTATGTCATTAGGCAGTTTATTACAAAGTAGTAAAATATGATAACTTGATAATTACATCATTGGAGTAATCAACATACGAGAGAAGCATGCAGTTACAAATCTGAATTTTAAGCAAATTTCACTAAGTTACTTGATTGGCGCAATTATTATTAATTATAAGAGCAGTACAAGCTATTGAAATTTTAACATTTCAAACATAAAATAGAATAAAATTTTAATTAGTTAATTTTTGTATGTTTTGTTTTCTTGAATAAAAATATATTTTTGACACTTTTTCAATCGCATTGCACCAGGTTTTTGATAGCACTCATTCATTATTTTACAAATATATGTAAATTATAGCATACTTTTCATGGACGCTCTCACAATTTTTTTCTTCAATAGTATTAAATGTTTTGCTTCGTGGATTATTTTGAACTTGTTGTGATTCTGGACTTTGAGATGACTCACTTAAGTTTGAAGTTTTGTCTTCAATGAAATTGATGTCTTCTAGATTTCTCGGTTGAATTGATGATTCCTGCAAATATAAATTATACAATTAATCTTTTCAATAATTAAAACTATTCTATAACAATATATACAAAAATGTATTAGAAAATTGAAACATGTATTAATATATTTATACACTAAATAAACTAATCACACACACACACACAGTTTCACCCATTTTACATATTTTAATTTAAAAGCCTGCAGACCATTGGAAATACGATTAATTAGTTTAATCTGTAATTAATATTTCTATAATAAATTTTTATTCACATCTACGAATGAGAAAACTCACTTAAGTTATACACATACATAACACACACACACACAAACACATTTATGTATGTATGTTTGTATGTGTGTGTTTGAACTTGATACATAGAATAACTCGAAGGAAGGTTTTGATACACTTATGTAATGCACAGTAGTATGAAAAAAATGCAATGAAAATGGAATGCTGATAGTTTACTCAGGATATTTTTAAGCAAACAAGAAACATACCACTAGTGAATGCTATGCAATCAAACGAAACTTTAAATTTCTTTGGTTAAAGTGACAATCGGTGAAAATGCGCTTTAGGTCCTCAACTCTGCCAACTTGGCGAAAGTGTGCTGTGGGTACCGTACTTGGCGCGTTTTCAAAAACGCTGTTACCATGACGATAATGGAATACGATTTTTAACGATTTTCAAGAGCAATTAGCAACCAATGAAAATGACCGATTTTTCAAACTGAAATTAATTAACGACCAATGAAAATGCTAAAAGAAAAAAAACCAATTAATGAGCATGCACGAAAAAGCGCTTCAAATTATTTCCTCCGAAGGTTGCCATAAAGAGCTAATTAGGGATAAAAACGTCCGGTTTACACACTTGGTGCATTTATCGCCAAGTTGGCAGAGTAGGGGACCTAAAGCGCTGATTAACGGTTACAATCTATAAGGTATAGTACTTCCTGGGCGAAAGAAAAGTTATAAATCTATGAGCCAGGAAACAACAGTCCATGAATGACTAGTGTGTTCTTTCTTATCATCGTCATATCAATGAAAAACTATGGTATTCTTTCTAATCATCATCGAAGGAATTTTTCCAACAGCGAAATTGTTGCTGTAGGTGCTACGCTTGTCCTTAAGATGTTCCTTTAAGTTCATATCTCGTGAATCACCTGATTAATCTCTTGAAGAGATTCTTTCATCAAGAAATAAATTGCTCCCTAGCTGATTAGGATGTTATCTAGATTATCTCTCACCAAGAATGTATTCACCTTCAATGCTGTAGTGTAAATGACAAAACTATTACAGAGGACATCATAGCTTTATTGTCAGATTTTTATTTCACCTATAGTGAATGTTTGTGATGTTGACTTTTATCAATAGGCAATTTTTACAATAAATAACACTTATTACTTACAACTAAAGCCATATAGGAACAAAGAAATTTAGAAGGACTAAAACAACACGTCCTTTTAGATTGATATTAAGAGAATAAATGTTCTGTGTTCGGTTCAGATTTCACTGAGCTTACTGATTGAAAGTGTAGTGACTAGTGACTTAAAGTGTGCTGATTGGTTGGGTACATTTTATGAATTTAATAATATTGACAGAGAAATGCCATAAGCAAGTTTTTAGTTTTACTTCCGGATTTTAGGTTTTACTTCGCAAATTCAAGTGTTTTGTGAAGATGTAATGAGAATGTAACGTTTAGAAAAGATGTAATGAGTCCCCACACACCTTTTCTGATAATTGATACAATTATTAATTGAAATACCAATTTATATAATCATTTCGCTTCCTTCTAATCAAACATTTTTATGCACACGTATGTAAGTTCTTAGTACTATGGAACTTCTGGATGAGAATTCACTTACTATCACTAATCATTCATAAAGTTCCTAAAGGACACGTTGCACAATTTATCTTGTCCTTATTCAAAATGTTCTTGTGTCTTCTTACTGACCTCAACATAGCAGTATCTGATCAAAGAAAACCAAATTTTAGGTCTATGAGCATACAAAATCAATGTTGAGACCAATTGGACTGGAAACTCGAAGCAATAATTCTGTGGGTTTTTTTTGACATTAGTATTGAATATTGATCCGCAATTTATAATGCAGATAGGGAACGATGTTCGGTTTACCTTTCTAATCTCCAAAATCTAATTCCATTCCTTGTAAATGATATTTTTATAAGTTCTTAACACTTCTGTAATTATGAAATGCGTATGACATGTTTTCAAACAACAGGTACGCATTCATACAAGTCATTTTGTGGAGATATCGGATTTACATTTGCAAAATACTTAACACATTATTCTTCATCTATTCCTAAGTAATAAACCTTGCAAATCCCTATCCTAGACACGTAATTTTGATGGCATGAACAAAATCTGCAACTTTCTTATTTTTTAACGTTTGAGTTGACGTTTTAGCCCCTTTCTGTTCTGTTATTGTTATCCTGTCCATGTTACTGAAGATTATATAGAGCCAAATATATTGACAATAAGGGCCGCCAATTCTGGAGTCTGGTGGTTTTAAAGGACGTCTTGTGATGGCTTTCCCAGTCGAGGAAGAGAGGCAATAATGACTTTAAAGTCGAAGATTACACTTCCCAAAGAAGATGGATGCCATTGACGCAAGAGGTTGGACTTCTACCTGTTGGTCCACGGAAGGTATTTTATTTCCCTTCTACCACCCAAAGATATCACCAATGGAAGCATTCCCCGATCCGCCACCTGTGGGCGTGCCCTCAAAGGGTTGCAGGCTCCCCCGAGGGTTTTACTCTTGTCTTTCAAATACTTATTAAGTATTTGATAAGTGTAATACTTATTATGTATTTGAACAATATTACAAATTTTTAAGTAAAAATAAAATATTTGGCTTTTACCTCTAAAGATAGATCATTTGGAATGGCAAAAGCTGATGACTGCCCAACTGAAACTGAACTGCTGTTGGTGGCAGCTGATTTGGTTGTTTTATCTGCATGCCTGGAAAAAACAGTGAGTTCTCTTTCCATTTCTACAGATGGTAACTAGAAAAGAGAAATAATTTCATTTCTTTTAACACTGAAGTCTGCAAATATGCATTACCTTAAAATAAAGCAATAAAACCTAATGCATTATATTTTCACATGATTAATTTATAATTTAGTATCTATTTTTCAGTGTACTCCATGATATTGACTTAAATAGCCTCAAAATGTTGAATATTCTCATTGCGTAATATAGGATTAATAATTTTATTGTAACGTTATTTTATTATTATTGATAAAGTTTAATGAGATTAAAAATCTCTTATTGAATTATTCACCAGTTTGTACATTGGCAATGCCAATAAACAGGTACCAATATAGAAAGTAGTGTTATTTAATATTGAAATATAAAAGCAGTGTTAATATAAATATATATACAATTTTATAATTTACTTACTGGTCTGGTTCCGTGTACTTGCGGCAAACCCCTTCCAGCACAATATTCCTTATATTGTGCATAAACGCATAACAGACAGTATACCTGTGCAAGGAATATATATAAATAAATGAGAACATGTATAATATATACTCGGCATAAATAAGTTTATTTTACACAATCTGAAACTGAAAGTGTAGAAAAGAATACCCGTAAAAACGATTGATTTATTTTACTCAGGATAAATGACATTTCTTGCAATATGATTTCTATAATTGAAACGAAATTCACTGAATACTTACAAGCCTTAAATTCTTATAAAATTCTTATTAGGCTGTTATATTATATTTAATGCAAATGAATTCATTCAACATTTTTTTAATTATCTGTGTTTTGAACACGAATAGTGATCTGTTTTACCATGTATTTTATAAATAATTTTCGAATTTTTTATTTGCACCATGACAGTGCATATAATTTAAAAATATTAAAAATATACATTATCAAATAATCCTTTCTAAACTATAATTTATATAATTTTATTTAATGAAAATTTAAAAGCGTTATTTACTATCTACACATTTTCAAATGTGACATATTTTCTTGTCATACAATATCGTGCCTTTCTATGTTGCTGACTCGTAGCAATTAAAGTTTTTGTATTTGACTGATTATGTATCACACAATAATAAAGTCATATTAATTTCTAACTAATGTATTTAATATGCCTATATGGATTGATGTTAACTTCTGCGTTAGTTCGTTTTCTAAATTTCATTTAAATGAGTTTTATGTAAGTTATCTTCAGAAACTATACACATGGAACATGTTACCATGTTACATAACTGTTGTTGTTACATATGACATTTGGTGATGCCCAGCCTCCCTATCAGGGACTGGGCAAAGGAAGTCAGAAAGAGCGTCTCCCGTTTTTGAACAGAACACTCCCTTAGGAGGGTGGAAGTTCAAATTTGGTTCATAGATGGCAGCACCATCTGAGTCTTAAAATTTAGAGAGAGGAAACCAGGAAAGACCAGAAGTCTGGCTCTTAATATTATAATCCCCCTAGGTATTAATTTGGAATGTGAACATGTAGGACATTGCGACCACGACATATTTTACGTGCCCTAGTCACCATCAGCGAACCCGAAGGATCTTCGGATAAGCCAGTATCAAATGCACCACCTTCCAGTAACGAGGACAACTCATTAACCAACAAGACCACCATGGGCTAGATTCTTTATTATTTTATATCTAATCCTTACATTCCATGTAAATTCATTTTACTCTAAGGTCAATCCATCATTCATTTTATTGGTTGACAGGCAAATTGTACTCCAGGTACAATTTGCCTGTCAACCAATAAAATGTCTCCAATTTATTCACGAGATTATTCAGAGCTTCTCTATTCAAGCATCATTCTAGCCACGATTATTAAATACGTTTAATTTTAGTGGTGTTGTTTTGATTTAGTATACAGATATAATTTTAGTTCATTGCTATTTCTTCGATGGTAGTATTTCGCATTTTTCGTATATTAATGATTTATTCAAATCGTTAATATACGAAAAATGTGAAATAAGGAACATTATATAAAAATAGTTATATAATATAAAAATAGGAAACATTATATAGGAATGCTATTAAGCATTCCTATATAATGTTTCCTATTTTTATTTAATTTTATAAATAAAAAAGAAATATGTTTGAAAATGTTAATCTCAAAGTTGTGTATATTTAAAATACATCATAAAATTATATACGTTAGGGATTCGAAGAATTAATAATTTACAAAATTTAAGCACATTAGTCATCAATAGCATAATTCCTCACTTAATATCTTACATTAAAGAATCTGTACTCTTAATATTGAAAGAAAAAATATTTGAATGCATAAAAGGTGTTGCGAAATTATCAATTCAATTCAAGCATTCTCAAAGTACTTACATTTAATCCAAGTATGAGAATATCGAACAAGAAAAGCAGTAACAAATATTCACTGAACCTCTAAAAAAAAGAAATACATGTAAGTTTTCAAAAAATGTATGATTACTCAAATTATAAATTGAGAATAAGTTATATAATATAAAAGGAAATTGAGTGTGATATAAAAATTATAAAATGGAAGAGATTTATTTTAAAATAGAATTGACAAGAATATATTATTAAAAAATAATTATACTCATATTAGAAACTATGAATGTTCAAGTGCTATTTGTAGCAAATTAATGTGTAAAAACATTGTTATGGGGGAATATTTTTTATCTAGAGGAGAGACTAATTGCCCTGTATCACAATAATTGCTCAGGTAGGGAGCGTAAATATTTTCATACTTAATAAAGCAAGTGATTGAAAATCTTGAAAGTGACGCTCGAGAAAAGAGATCTCAAACAAAGCCATGATTTATTTCATAGGTGAAAATTGTATTTCAGCATCATGCAATGTCTATATATTTCTTGATTAATGTCTTAATCTTCTCTTATAAAACTTTGTTTGTGCTGCTGGCAAAACATCGAAATTGGTATTCGCCCTTATCTATACCTGTAGTAGGACTTTAGTTCACTTGGAAAGAGTATAAAATCACCTTGCACAAGTATGCTTGTAAGATTTGATTAGACACAAAGCATGCTTGTAAGATTTGATTAGACACAAAGCATGCTTGTAAGACTTGCAGTTTACACTGCAATACGGATTGTTAATGAAGTTAAGATTATTGTAAAACTTTGAAAGACCCCACGAAAATGTTTTAGTCTTCTTTTTACAGATACCAGCTTTAGAGAGTTCACGGGTAGATTTCCATGGATTGCATATTTTGAAGAAGTATACTTTGATCCGACAGACATGCATGCTGGAAATAGAAGAATGATACTCCATTTTAATCAGAAAATAATGCACAAAGACTTACCTAGAATTGGTTAAGCAGTAGGAATGGGACTCCTAACTTATTGGGTTTACCGGGCTGTTTGGTTTGTTCCTCAAAAGAAGTTTTTACAACAAGAGGTAATAAAACCAGAACTTAGACTTTAAAGTCGATTCCTAACTCTAAATACACATCAATTTTGAGATTCGATTCCAGGAGCTGTTGAAACGAAGGCCAGAGCGCTAACGAAGATTAACGGAGTTGATTTTTCGTTCAAGTAAACGCTTGCTCCATGATTAAGTGAAGATAAGATCGTAAAGTATCTTTCTTATATTCTTAAATATTTTCATCCATTATAGAATAGTTTTTATTAACACTGAAGCCTTTTTAGATCCATCAATGTTTTAAATGTAAAAGGAAATATAATGGGAAGCATAATTTTATTAGAAGAATATCAACGAAAATTTACTGTACGTTACATACACCAACTCCTTAAAAGATATGATCCTCAAGTATTCTTCTTGTTTTTTTAAACATTTTTATTTATTGTTAAATAATTTTTATTATCTTTGAAGTTTTTTTTAGATCCATCAACATTTTAGATATAATAGGAAATATAAGGAGAAACATTATTAGAAAAATATCAACGAAAATTTACTGTACGTTACATATAATTTAAAATATTCCTTGATTTTATTGTAAAATACTAACCGATTCTACTATTATGTATATTGCACCAAGTCCATCGAGAAAAGTAGCTGAAAAAACGCATATCAGCCATGGTATTAGTAGCATTCGACTGTCCTATAATAAAAATACACAACAACAATATGAAAAAAAACATCAGAATTTGTCTATTTTTAACTAAAATAAATATGTCTATTTTAGTTGAGTAAAAGAAATCCCTTTAAGCTTCATAAATATCTTTAATATGAAATATTTGTAGCATTTTGTATGCATCTAGGAAAAATTCTTAACTTTTAATGTATACTTAAACTCACACATATTTTATTTGTTGTTTAATTATACATATTTTATTTTATAATTATGCATATTTTCAGGGTAAAATAGTTCATTTATTGCTGATTAATTTGCTTTATTATTTCTAATTTCTGGTAAAAAATGTGACTATTGCAAATCTCTCCATCATTTGAAAAACAACTTAAATATGCTTAAAATATAAGTTTATTTTCTCACTCTCTCTCTTGTACACTGATGCAACCGGAAAGGAAAAAAAAAAAAAGGAAAAAGTACCTTCAAAATATAGCAAGCAATAAATGTTCTATTTTTTTCTCCTGAAAAAAATTCAATCATTCTTTTGCAATAATAACATCTATAAAAATTTATATATAAGGAAAACCAGTAATTTGCAAATTTTAAGTTGACCATAGATAAATTGCCAATCTTAGTTCAATTAGTTCACAATATTCTTAAGATATTAATAAACTCAACTGGGACACTCACTTTCTAAATAATTTTTGTGGCTTTCCATCAAACAACGGATAGTATTGTGAGTTATAAACAAAAACGTTAGCTATGATAATATTAGTTATACAAATAAAAGGGTATCTTGCATTGTTTTGTTGATTATTTTTCATAAAAGATGTTTCAAAAATAAAATTTTTTCAAGAAATTTTTTCTCATACATTTGAAATCGTTCATTAAAAATATTTAACTTTTAAAATGTGGTGTTAACATTGAGATAAGAAGAGGTTAATTTAAATAATTATATACATATATTTACATTTTAGAAATTCAGTTTACTTCATAATTTGTACTTTTTCAGTTCTACTTATCTCAGTTTACAGTTCTACTTATCTCAGTAAGAAAATGTTTTAAGTTGTTTTTCATCCTTCTCTCTAATCTTAGACTGTAAAAATTAATGATGTGTAACATGAAATAAAGTATTTTTTTCAACTGAGAAAAAAGTTTTGAATCATAACTAAAAGAGATTGGGGAACAACAATAAGAACCCAGCTCATTTCTTTTTGATATGCTGGTAAATTTGTATGAACCTTTTCTGCATTATACATTTGCAATTTCAAAATTTAAATATGCTAGTGTAGGCAGTTTACCAAGGATAAAAGTCTTTGTGTGCCCGCATTACATTTCCTGTTAAAAATAAAAGGAAGTACTTTGCTTTATATTTAACGCAGATTTCTCTCTTTCTGTCAGAAATTTAAGACAAAACTTTGCAGTAAGTAAATAAAACAACAATTTTTATCATGGCAAAATAGAAATCTGAAAACTTTTTTATACTTCTTTTTAAGATTTGATATGCATAACTAATGGGCAAACGTCTACTTTAATAGTTAGGGATATATAAAAATGCATTCATGGAAAATGACTCAACAATTTGTTGTATAAAAAAATTAATTTTTTCAGAACCATTTTAAACAAAAGAATTTGAAATAATTTTATTTACTTCAAAAATGTAGGATATAAAATATTTCATGATTAGGTTTTTAAAATTTAGATGAGATATTTAACTGTCTATATATTTAAGTGTACTTCTGTATACATATTTAAGCAAAAAATATTTTATCTTAAAATTATAATTAAAATTTTTCCTTTCAAAAAATGTTTATAGAATTAAGTTTCTATCCTTACAAAAATTGTTCTGATATTATCATTTAATTCTTATTTTTGTAAAGTACAACTTAATCTATTTACAAAAGTTTATATTAAAGACAATTTGTTTAAACATTCTAAGATAGCATTGAAAGAAAATAATTATTTTGCAGTTTATCAGAGTTTGAAAAGCACGAATGGTATTGATCCATTCTTTTTTAATGCCTCACACTTATAACAGGTGAAGATATTCAAAGATATTTCATCAGGTGAAAAATAAATAAATATTTGAATTATGTAGAAGATAAATAAAAACTGGTTACTGGAATTATATGGCATAATTCTCGAAAAATTAAATTCACAAAAAAGTAATAAATTAATACATTTCAAAATACTTGTTCTCAGATATTCCTAATGTATCTCTATACTAACAGATAAAGAGTTTGCGATGGCAACACTTTTACCTGATGAATTTTCATGTGGTACATAATTTAACTAAAATTTCATTATATAATTATTCACATTAGTTGATTATAAGTTGAGTTAAATGTAAAAATAAATAGATTTTTAAGTAATATTTCAAAGATTTATTTTAAATTATTATTAAACATTCTAAGTTTGTTATTAAGCAAATATTATTACAATAAATTTTTTGCAAAAATTGTATTTGTTATTTATTTATTTGCTCGTCCAGTTATACTTATTAGCTTAAATTAAATAACAAATATATAGCTTACAATTATTTATCGAGATGCAATAAATGATACAGTGATGTTATGGCACACAAAAATTAAGGAAAATCTATTATATATATATATATATATGCACTTATATGTACAGTTAATGTGCAATTTTCTAATGAAGAAGGAAATTGCTTGCCTTTGCATGGCCAATCTAACATTTTTATATAAATATAATTTTCCTTAAAAAATCGTGATTTTTAATGTAATTTGCATAAACATTAACGGTTGTTCTATCTTAAATGAAGAAAAAAAATTTTCTATCTTAAATATAAAATTAATTTGATACCTCTTGTATTTAGGACTAATAAATTTAAAGAAAAATCAGCACAATTTGGTGTTCAGAGGAATTATGTATGTGTAGTGGTAGTTCTTTTTATGAAAAAATATGGTTGTGTTATTTGGTAACGTTATATTTCAATAAAATTATACATATTAAAAATATCCAGATGATGTAAATTAAAAATGTGTTTTCATAAATGTACCTTATATTACTTTATGTACAATTAAAAGTGTTGTAATATAAAAATCAAAACTACTGAAACATAAATAAATTATGAACATCAAATTAAATTTAAGTAAACACAATTTATAAACTTCTCAAGATATTAAAAAAAAGGAACTTGTGTAAAATCAAATAGTTTATTTATAAATGAGTAAATAGATAATTTGTCCCTTAAATAATATTCCAAATTTTATTAAATAAAAAAGGTATTTTTATATTTAATTTTGTTATTTATAAATGGTGAGATTAAATCAAGATTTATTTTTCAATTCTTTACTACTGCTACATCAATAAATAATTATTCATTATTGTCTGAATTATAAGTTAACTTTACTATTAATCAAATAAAAATTAAAATTAAATAAATATAAGTTATTCGACATTTACAGATCATGATCATTTAAAACATGAGATAAAATTACACAGATACTTAGTTATTCTTGGCATGTTTCTAAAACTTCTTTTTAATTTTAATGACTTGACTGAGAAGTACCACTAATTTAGAATTAATTTATAATTATAAATACTTTTTACTTTGATTGTTTTATAGCCAGTAAAATATCTTGCTTCTATGCATTTACTTTTAAACTTGAAAATTTATCTAGCTGCAACTATCCAGTTTTATAAAATCAGTTCAGATTAAGCAATTTAAAAAAGTTGATTGTGAATAATTTTGTTTTATACGTTGCCATTATCTTGTAGAAAAAATAATATAAATGAATAATTAAGCACACTTGAAATGGAAACTTTCTAAAGAATATTAATATTTAGTTTTGCAATTTTAGAAATAATATGAATATTTATAACGATTTTACTTTCTAATTTTTAAAATAACTAAAATTGCCCTATTATTGTAAACTTGCTTTAAATACTTTTTTTTGCTACTATTATATTGCTGTAATGAAATTTGCTTAATGAAATAGAAATACTATTAAATCACAAAAAAATATTATTTTCTAATTCATTGCCTTAAATTTTTAAATAAATTACAAAGATATTCAAGTTTGAAAGATGAGATTTTCACTTTTTATTTAGATTAGAAATATAATAGAAAGAAATATTTTTTCACGTAATTCAGAACTTTTGATTTTTTGGAATATGTAAAAAGCAAACTTTTTAATTTTCAATAGAAAATGTGAAAATGTGTCCTAAACATCAATTCAATTATTTTTTTCGTTTAGAAACAAGTTTTGTAATTATTTTTTTATATATTCTTATAACTTTTCTGTTTTTCCACTTGTTTTTTTTCGTATTACTTATTATTTTATTAAAATTGTTTGATATTTTTGACTGTTTCTTTGTTT
>JAPDSC010010343.1:137720-165105 GCA_026290005.1 Latrodectus geometricus | reverse complement strand
TATATATATATATCAAAAGAAATGCATCTATTTAATTTAATTAAAAATATAATTTTAGTTTCAGTGTTTTTTTTTTCCCTGCTTGAAAACTGACACAAAAAGACCTACTTAGAAATAAGGTTATGTCCAGATTTACTCAAGCACTATCATCCAGGTGTAGATTTAAACTTAAAGTAACAAAAAACTTTCTATTGAATTTACGTTGTGGTATCAGCTTACCAGAGTAACGCTGGTGTGATGCTGAATTCTTTAGTGATTGCAAATATTTAAATTTTATCATTAAAAAGTAGCTTCTTTTTCCCAAAGAAAATAATGTACTAATTAAATAATAATAAAAAACAATTAACAATAAATTAATAAGTATACTTTTTTAAGAAGCAATTAAGTAGTGAATGCAATTTTGGAGAAAAAGCAATGAATTACTTTTATTTACAATAACTTTTAAAAATAAGAAGAAAACTATTATTTGTCAGGAATTTTTTAGAATATTTATTTATTTTTATAGAACATTTTTTAAAACATTATTTCACAAATTTATAGAAATGAAATAATGTAAAATTATTTAGTTTACTAATAAAAAAATTAGAAATATATAAATGATATAAAAATGATGCGTTTATATTAATTAGCAATGTTTTTGGTTAAAATAACTATACTAAAGTTAGAACTTGGAAAAACATTTGTATATATGAATACATTTGAACAAATTTACGCATATCACAAGAAATGTTAAGAAATGAATTCTCTATAATCACTTATTTATTATTCTTCTAAAATAGCTTCCTTTATTATATATAACAAAAAAGTGCGTAAAATTTATTTTGAGCTCGTTTCATTCTTATTTTATAAATAAAAAAAAATAAAAAAAAAATAAAAAAAAAAAAGATTAAAAATCTAAAAATCAAAGTAACAACTTTTTGAAAGTTTAGAAGGAATAATTTTTTGAAATTGTTTTCAGAAAATATTATATAAACTCAAAGGGAATTATCATAAATTAGCGAGCAATAATGTTTTGAGTCACTTGAAAATCAGATTTTCCTTTGTTAAAAATTATTTAATCAAGTTTGTTATCAGAAAACGATTTCTGAGTTAATTGTTAACTGACTTGTACAAAATTTTGGTTTAATATGTAAGAATTTCTAATAAATTTACTATATAAACATACAATCATAGTCAATTATTTACTAAATCTTGCTGATTCTAGTCATTAAAGTATAATTAGTTGGTAGTTTCAAGGAAATAATTTTCTTTTAAGCTCAAGTAGAGCTTAAAATGAAAGCAAAATATTTTTGTTACATTTTTAATCTTTTTAGATATTTTTGTTATATTTAATATTTATTATTTGCATATATATTTAATATATCTTGTGCAAATGGGCATGATTTATAATTTTGATTTCTTAAACACTAGAATTTTGATTTCTTAAACAGACGTTGATCATTAGAGTTGCTTAAGGTGAAAACAGTTTTAATATGAAAGGAAAATTAAATTATTCAGTTACAGTATGCCTAGTATATATTTCATCCTATTTATGGATTTATGCCGAAAATAAAAGCGTATGAAAACAATTTTTAATATAGTCAAATTATTGCTTAACAATTTATTATTTTAGCGTTTTCCTTTATGATTGATAAAAGGTCATTGGCTGATCTAAAAATGATATTAAACTTTTTACTTTGTTTTATCTTATTTTGTTTGAAATAAATTTTTCCAAATAATGAAACATGTATTTCAAGCATATTTTAATGAAATATGCATCATTCCTGATTTTTTATATTATATTGCTTAGTATGATTTGAAAACTTTTTCAAGCGTTAAAAAAAGTTTTAAAAAGTCTCAATACAAGTATTTAAATTATATGATAAAAAAATATAACAATACCCATTAATCTTATTCTATAGTTAAATATTAAGAGAGAGACTAGACAATTTTTTCATTTTTTCAGAGGTCTTTGATGAATAGAGTTGGTAAGTTAATGCACACCACAATAAAGCCATTTAATGCATCGCATTTTCCCTCTAAAACGCAATATTCTCTTAAAATCCCTCGCATTTTCCCCTATCTCGAAGCCACACCAGCATCAGCTCCTCAAACAGTCCATTGCATCACGTAAATCCCATTCACTCCAGGGACTTGAATGCCCGTCGAGCACCTGTCGAGGTAGGACAGATCGTTGCGTGGCACAAGACCCATCTTCGAAGTAGTGGGTGGTGTCCCTGCCCTTCCCCGTCTTCTAATGGGGATGGGGGATGGGAGTCTGTGGATATGTTGCTTGGTTGACGAACTAGCGTGCCAGAAGCTCCAAATATTAGAAGGAGTGAGTATTGAGGGAGCTTCAGTCTCTATTGTGCGTGTGCAGGAGAACATGCACGCACCACATTGAGCAATGTTGAGGATGGGGGGGGGGGAGGAAAGAGAACAGTTCATGTGTGTATGTGGTTACCTGACTGTTGATCTGGAATTTAGAGGAATATTGAAGTAGGTTAAAGTCTACAGAAAAATATTAGCACGATTGTTTTGAAACACACATTTTTTTTTAGTCGCAATATATCACTTTCATTGGCAAAATGCTATGCAGAATTCCCATGATAAGAAAACACTTAATTAGTTTTTGGAAAAAGTATTTCATTAAATAAGAAAAATTTTAAAAATTAGCAAATCACAAGTTAAATAATACTGCCTGCTGAGTTTTGCTTAAAATCAAGTAACTTATGATTCTATGATTACAATATATTTTTCTTTTTCATTAAGAAAAACTTTATCATGATGATAATGGTTTTTAAATATGGTGAGATCTTTACAGCAGCGGCAGTATTTTTCAGTTGCTGAATGTGTAGTTTTTACTGGATGAAAGTCAAGGAAAAGACGCTGTGACCATTAATTAAATTTTGGATATGTAGATCCTAGTTTTCTTAATACTAGTATTATGAATTTTGTGTTCTAGTTGTAGGACACCGCTGATCAGAGGGAGAGACAAGATCTATACTAGCCAATGTTGAACAACATAACGGGCAATAGTTATTTCGTTTCTGTCCTCTGCATACACATAAGTTGGAATAGCTGCTTTTGGATTTTCTATATTTTCTACCTTACGACACGTAAATACTGCCCATTATCTATGAAAAGAGTTTCCTGGAAGGATATTAAAATGCCTTTCAGTTTGCCTCTGGCCATTAGGTAATCCGTTACGAACTGTCAAAACATTGCTAAAATCTTTCCATAAGAGATTTTGTCTGTGTCACCAACAAAATGCAAGTTTTAATCATGATTTCTAAATAAAATTTAAAATTCCTCTTTCGAATTTTCTTAAAATTCTTTCATACGAAATGCACTCATTACTTTTAAGTTTTAAAAATATATTTAAATATTTTTAATTGGTTTTGTATAATAATGCGTTATTAATTTTATTCAAATTGCTGATAATAATAGTGTATTGAAATAGTATTAACTTTCAATTATTAGTATGCCTTCTTAATTTTGCATAAAAATATCAATACAATATCGGATATTTTACTGCTGCATTATGCTTTTTATGTTGAATATTCTGCATTCAGTAGCCCTAAGAAAAACTAGTTGAATCATAATGATAACTCACTTGAAATAGTGAATATTATTTCGTCTTCATTTTATAGCATTATATGTATAAGGAAACAATTCCATTCATTTTCAAGACGATATAAATATTTTAAACCTTGTATTATGCATTTAAATTCATATATGGTATATTTAAATTCAGGCGTTTGTTCTAAGATACAGACATAAATACAATCAAAATGAAAAATGGCAGTATTTCTAAATGCATTATCAGTTCCTACTTTTTACATTCATTCTTTATTTGTTAATTCCATATCAACACACATTTTATTTTTTATATTTTGAATAGTAAATAGTATGGCCTTAATATTTTATTGTAAAAACAATGAGGAAATCCCTGACAACAAATGATAAATCATCCCATTGATTGAAAAATTTTCTTTTTATTCAGAAAAAAACTTTGCATTTTGAAAGAATTTAATGTCAATAAATAAAAATATTAACGTTGTCAAATATTTACGATACTTTAAAAATTACAAGTATTTCAAATATCGATGAAGACGTTAAGAAAATAGCTAGAATTTAAAAGTCACAGATTTTTTTAATTTTGGTGGATTAACTTTGATTTAATAAAATAACTTTCACAGTTATCGTAAAAGATATATGTGAAAACGTTTTATACTTTTCTGAAATGTGAATGTGTTTTATTCTTTCTCATGCTATATATCAAAGCGACACTGATACTTTGCCACAAATATACCCGTTAAGCAAATAGCACCATAAATTAAGATTGGCGCCGATTGAGACTCCATTAATAGAATTATTTTGACAGTACTTAGTACAGTTTTCTCGATTTGTTTTATATAACACTCTTTTTATGTACCTAATTACATTAAAGAATTTTTATATTTAAAAACTTTCAGAAAAAGTAAAAATTCAAAGGTCTTAAAAACAAAAAATGATCTTTTTATCGGATGAAAAAAAAGAACAGTTCTCTTTGACCTTTCAAAAAAATCACCAAATATTTAAAAAATATATTTAAAGTATATTTATATAAATAAGATAAGCATAGTTATACTGCAAGTTAAGCACATCAAAAAGAGACCTTAAATAAATTTATGATAGTTTGAAGAATAAATTATTGCAAATTAAAATGGAAATATTTGGTTGAGATTGAAAACATGTTTATGTAAAAGACATTTTTTGCTTAAAACTTTTAAAATATATGAATTTCTTTATAAAAGTCTATATTGTCAATTTATAATAAATGGAAAGACCTTTCTGTAAGAATGTTTATTGTAATTATCAATGTGATACAAAAATTAAAAAAGATCCAAAATTGAAACAAAATTCTATTTCATATTGTTTTTCACAGATTGTAATCATAAAAAATGATTTTAAAATTCAATTCGACACAATATTACTAAAGATAAAATACGTTAAGCTGTAAAACTAAAATAGCAATAAATAAATATCAGAAGTAGACATAAGTTTTGAGTGTGGAATATAATGGTGGGAGTGTTGCAAAAGTATTTTCATCTTCAATTTGTTAAAATATTACTGATAGTAAGGAACAAATGGGGATGAACATTATTAGAAAATCGTATCCATTTTCCAATATCATAATGTAAATATCATCCATTTCTCAATATCAAAAATATAAATTGTTTCTACATTTTTCAGGAGAAAACATAACAATTATAAGAATTTAATCTCTTGGTTATCTATTGTCCAATAAAAAAAATCTCTAACAATGTATAATATATTTCTACTAATAAGGATTTGGCTTGTTTTACAACAAGTAGAGACATTTATGATAAAACTATAAGCGCAATTTTTTAAATTAAAAAAAATTAAATTGGTTACGCTGGTGGAAAATCTTTTTTACAAGATGCAAAAAATATACAGAAACCTTAGTACCTGATACTGTTAAGTTTCTATTTTGTATTGGAAGTTATTGGATTCGATATTTAATTAAGATAAAGACGTACTGTGAGGAACTATGATTATTAACAGTTCACATAAGTAAAATGTTTCTTGATGTTAAGGATGGGAAATGTCAGCTCAGATATCCACCTCGTCATTTGATCGTGGTCCAAATATGAAGGAGTTGTCCGAATTTAGCTACTTTAATTTTAAAAAATAGGAATCCATAAAAAACATAATTCAACATAAATTCCTATCTAGCGTGTATTAGTAGTTTACAAGATAGATTCAAATATACTGGCAGCATTTAATTCTTGGGTGCTTAGAATTTACTATTTTTATATATTCTATATATTTCAACTTTTACATAAGAGTCAATGTTCAACTTCTTCGCATGGAATATTGACTTGAAAATTAAACTATTTTGATTGATATTCAAGCAAATGTATAGAAATGTAATGATTATCGATATGGTGATGATTGATATAATAGTGAAATCAATTTTGATGAATGGGGATGATAGAAGTCATTAACTATTTGCTAATTAGAGTTGATCAGACCAGGTAATCAGTTATTTTAATTTATTGCATGTGGTTATGGTATATTTAAAATATAATAACAGTTATGGATGAATAGTTACTAATATTTAAGTTAAAGTTTCAAAGTATAGTCTTTATTCAGTTCGTGGAAAAAAATAAAAATAACTGATTATTGGATTAACGTTTAATGTATATGCTTACATATTCAAGATAACTTAAAATCAGTTGAATTTTTAATGCAATATTACCTTCTAAAGGGAAATGAAATTGGAATTTCTTTTAATAGGATATCTTATTGAGCCTTTCAACTGTTCGTTATATAGCATTGAAAATACATATTAATTAAATAATGAATAATGAAATTTGTAAATAACAATATTTAATAAACTTTAAGACAATTTGTGTCTTAATCACATAGATTAGTTGTATTATATCTTTGCAACCTGAGAATAACAAAACGCTGTAAAATCTATTATCCAAGCTGTAATAACAAATACAGAAGAGTTTTCATATCTTTTGGTAAATTGTTAAGACACTTTATATTATATTTAGTTACATTAGAAAGAGTAGGATGTTTCTAGACGAATAAATTTCTAGTTGCAGCCGAAATTATCAAACATGAATATCACATTTAAAGCAGAAGCAGAAGTAGCCAAATTTACTATTATGTATGCAGTGTTGAGTCACACCATTGTGACTCATCAACCATAAGCATCAGTAATGCAAAGCTAGATGGTAGCTTGTGGAATTGATGGATAAAAATTACAAAGGAAGTTTATCTTAGAATGTATCATTCATTGATATGATGACTGAAACTCGATATTTCATTAAAAGATATTATATTTTACATCTTTTAACGAAATACTGAGGTTTCTTATGTTAACAGATCTTACAAGATTTACACAGATGTAAAATTTCTGTTTAGATCAAATATAGCTATTTTTATTGATTATACCGTTTCTAAATTATTTGCGAGCTATCATTGCTTAAGAGCAATGTTATTTGAAATAACGTTACCATCGGAACTCTTAATAAGTATACACTCACTCAGATATATTTTTATTTCACTAAAAATTTACATAGCTCCATCAAACATCAGGATAATTGCATTTCTATGCTTTAAGCATTTGATCTCAATTACAATAAAATATTGGGAAAACTATCATATTTTATTTACTTCATAAAGAAAAGATATAACTAAAATAAAATAAAATATTCTCTTCTAATTAAGCAGTACTTAAAATATTAATTTGTTATATAATAATTTTAACATTTATTCTTAATTGATAGTTAAATAACAGTATATAAACTTATTCGCAACATTTTATAGTTCCATTACCATTACAAAATTAGAAAATTGCTGTTTTAAGATACTTTATAGCCTTTTAGAGAAAGATTTCAAGTGAAATAAAATTTTTAATCTTATTCATATATATCTAGTTCGCAATAAGAATAAATTACTAAATAGTTGTTTTTAAAATTAAGTAAAAATTGGTTTTTATATCGCAGGATAGTGACATTATTTGAATAAAAAAGAAATTTCTATTTCTTCATTTAGATGAAAAGAATTTACATGATAAAATTAAAACCAACTTAAATTTAAAAATACTTCTAAATAACATTTTAACTCTAACTTTATATTCTTCAATACTAAATTTACTTTTATTCATTAATTGTGACATTTTTTGTTTAGTTTAATCTTTTAAAAAGTTTAAATTTTTCTGTCATACACATAAATTAGATGAATATTACATACAACAAGGCAATTTTTTTATTTTTAAAATTTATAAAGAATTTTTTAAACACTGTTAAAGGTTTATTTTCAGGCCTAAATAAGAATGATGATTTATCATAACAATAAATAGACATTCGGAAGATTTAATTTTGTCAAATAGAATTTCTTTAAGGAGATCAAATGAGGCAACTTTCTATTTGTTTTTAATGATGAATTTTGTAGATTTAGTTAAAGAATATTATTATAATTACTTAATAAAAAACTGCAACATGTGTTTTACATTTTCTAGATACGTTATTATAATCCATATCAAAGAACAAAGTGAATAAAATAATAGCGTGTGATATTAATTATATATTCATTTAAATATGGAAGCGTTGATTGTTTAAGTTTATTAATGTAATTTGTAAAACAATTGTCTTCTAATAAAATCAATGTTATCTGTCTATTAAAGGAGATAATCTTTTGTTTTTATCTCCTTTTAGAAGTCTTTTATAGACTGTACAGGTTGTGCAAATTGTTCAAGTTAATGTTATAAAAGTATATGATGATTTCTGATTTATTCAAAATAAGTGTCATGCAAAGTAAGTTTTATCATGTATTCAAAATAAATGACATGCAAACTATGTTTTATCATGCATTCAAAATAAATACCATGTAAACTATATTTTATCATACAAGGGGCGAATATTTCTTACGGAAGCATGTGTTTTATGAAATCTTATTGCTATACTAGTTCAGTTAAGTGTAATGTGAATTATGAAACTTACAAACGTATATCTAAGATAACGAAATAGGTGGCTATGTTCGTTTCTACTAAATACTTAAGCTTAGATATATTAGTAAAGGCTGTTAATAAAATGGCTTTACATGAGATGAAACATTGAGAGTCATTTTCTATGTTAGCTTGATAATTTAACAGAATTTTACATTTAACATGGCATCCAAAACAGATAGTAAAAATATTTGGGATAATAACTTAAATTGTTTATCCCTCAGTATCAGGTTTATCAAAATTTGACAAAGAAACTTATTATTCTTTAACTTCAACAATGCTTAAAAAATACTCATCTCAATAAAATCATTTAGGTTTTTAATATTTGTGTAAAATGGATTTAAATTAATTAAATTCTTTGATCAATATTTAGACAGAGGTTGGCAGTCAGAAAATTATGCCTATAACTTATTATGGAATAGGTAGAGGACAATATTTACAGCTCTTAATATCTGCGTCATAAGAAAGTTGAAAATGAAGTTATCGATATTTAGCATTGTATTTATAAATATTTATTAATGAAAATTAATTGATAATTTATACTGTGTGTGTTATATTTTTACAAATATAAACCTAATACTTACCTCTTGATTTTTGTTTCATCTGGAATTCATGAAATCAGCACTGTAGGATAAATTACTACCAATTATAAGCATAAACTGTATTTCATTAAAATTTCTATGTTTATCATGATATTTACCACACAATTAAAAATTAAGAAAATATTAATGAAAAGTGCAATGGGTTAAAATGTAATAAAATGCTTGGGAAAGTATTACACATAACTGTAACGTTTGATGTTTATAAAGAGAGAGATGAAATCGCTTTATTCAAGTCGAAATGTTTCTTGACATTAAGTTTTGAATTTACGTAAGTTTTTCAGTTATATATATAGCATGCAATAATGTATCCTTTAGTAATCTTTTGTGATTAATGTAAGAAGTTAGTTTCCTTGAAAAATGTTTTACATAAAAATTTAAAACAAAAGATTATTTGCCTTATGCTGTTTTTGATTTTGTAAAAGAAAATTAAAGTAATGACGTTGGTCAATCAATTAGTTGTGCCAATATTTATCTTGATATTTATGGCCCCTACCTTCACTTTAGAATTGGATATTTATTAAGATAAAGTGTCCTTAAAAATCTTTAAAAAGTTTTTAATTTTATTTATTAATTTTTTTTTTTGAAGTCTGAAATTAACCGTGAAGGAAAAAATATTCTTTTTATATAATTAAAGAAATCGGCCAAGTATATAAAAGTATATACATAGTCCTCTAGCTCATATCATTTCAACTAACAAATTTTAGTTTCTGAATTAACTTGTGTGGATAACATGGTGCATCCATTTTTTATTTCGACATGAAAGAAGGCAATGAATAAGTTTAGAAAAAATTTCATTCTGTTTCTTATGATTCGGTACCATTATCTTTGTCAAGAATTTTAAAAAAATACTTTAAGAGAGAGAATTTTGATAGATAGAAAAAAATCTTTAGTAAATGAAATTTGTTTCCCTATTTGATTTTAAATTTAGAAATTCCTGATACTTGTAGCTGGAGCAGATATAATTCTGTGATTTTTTAAATAATTTACTTTATTAATTTTGAGTAGTTTCTTCCAAAACCTAGTGATTTGTTAAATACATAATTAATAACATCAAATTTATATCTCTGAAAGAAATTTAAAATATTTTCAATCAATATTTAAATTTTTAGATCAAATATCAACTATACTATTTTAAATTTTCTAATAATTCTTACGTTTAACAGTTTAACTAAACATTTAGCTGCTTAATTTAATCAGGTAAATATAGATTTCATGCATCGTATTTCCACACAGTGAATGAATAAGAGAATGCTGCTATGAAGTATATTTCAGAAAAGTCTTTATTTTCTTTCCTTCCTCAAAGGTTACAGAAAGAATCATATGAAGTGTGCGAAACCTTTAAAGAATAATGACTCACAAAACTTCCTGGTGAAACACTGAACGAAGCGAAAACTTAAAATACAATAACAAATCCATGTCTCTGAAGTAAAGGAGAAAAAATATGTTAAGTAAATACAAAGAACAAAACTATGAAAAGCCCCATAAAAACGCTGCTTTTTTACCCCTTACCTTTCGAGCGAAAAATGAAAGAAGTCTTTCTTCGACCCTCATTTTTGAAGACAAATATTTTTGAGAGTCGTATTTCAATTATCACCAAATACTTCCCTTTTTTTGGTATTTCTCTTGCCAAGAATTGTATAGTATAGAGTGGAGTAGCTAGACCTCCTACTTCTATTCCAAAATCCTTTAGAAAAGAAGGACAAAAAAGAAATCCTACTACCCCCCAACATATTTCCTTCCCTCCTCTAGAATCCACGACCGGCAAAAAGCTTCGCTCCAAGCTAAATTAGAGTCCTACCAGCATCCCAATCTCAGAGGCTTCGAATGGACTGCTGAGGGAATTAGAAGGAATCGATTCCGAGGCACACTTCCGAAGACCCCTTCAATATTTTTTTGCCACTTCTTCCAGAATTTTTTGAAGCTTGCTGATGCGAAATACTTGTACCGCTATGCTTCTTGATTTTTTTCACAAATCATCATAAATACTACTGCAACTGTTAACAAATTTTTTTAAAACAAGAATTTTATTTAGTATTTCTCTATATTAGAATGGATTTTTATATATATATATTGAAGGCCTGATAGTAAATGGTTAGAAGGAACTGCAATGATGAACGAGATTTATTTATTAGTTCTAAGTTATTGCAAGTATTACACTTGTGCTTTATTGAATATTGTAATAAAAGTGTCATTTTATTACTGTATACTCTTCTTTTTTTCTTTATGTTAGTTAATAAGATTATCTTGTTGAATTGCTAACTACTCTTAATATTTCTTTATCCTGATTCCAAAGCTTACCTTGAAATTTCTGCAAAATCAAACATTTATGATAAATAATTTGTCAGAAATACTAATTTAACTGAAATATTCGAATGATTCTACTTGACTCTATACTTAATAAAATGTTTTCCTAATTATTTTGCGTATCTTTGTTTGAATTTTTAAATTGTAATATAATTAAGACATCAAAAATCACCTCTATGTATATATGAAGACAGAGACAGAAAGTAAGAGACATAATGGTGAAAAATCAAATAGAAAGGATATCAGCTGAAAATATGCCAAAATATCTCACCTAATAAACTTTTTCAAACCATTAATTGGATGCAACTTTTTACTCCTCAAAGGAATGATAAAGCCTTATCTCATCTCTTCTTATAGTCTTAACTTATAGTTCAAATTTTAACCACTAGAAGAAATTTCTTTTCTTTACAAAAATAATAAAACTTCCATTGGCATAATAAAAATTTTTACTAAGAAATAGTTCAAATTTTAAATACTAGAAGGAATTTCTCTTCTTTACGAAAATAATAAAGCTTCCATTGGCATAATAAAAGATTTGTTGGCATCAATTACTTGTTGAAGTGCATCATAGCTCTCGAAGGATTTGACATGAAGTATGATTTTGGCTTTTAATTTAAATTAGGTCTTGATTACTTCTTCCTTAACATCATATTTTAAGAACTGAAATCAAAGGGATTTAAATATGGTGAATATGAAAGCTTTGTATATTTCACGATATTTATCAAAGTTAGCATTCCCAGTGTGAGGAGCTTCTCATCTTACAATCTTCCACAAACATTCACACAGAATTGAGATGCTGCTGAAGGAGATCACTTTGCCGAACTCTTGTGGTAGGGAATGTTTTAGGATCTTATAGAGAGAAAGTTTCAAAGAAAAAAGTTACGACAGTAAAATAAGCAGTAAATCCATTCCACGCAGTCACAAAATCAGAAAGTCATTGTCCATTCAGTTCAGGTAAAGTTTATCATCAAAACATTTCATATATGGCAATTTTGATTATTCATAGCTTCTCATCTGAACATAAAATTTCCTATGGTCATACGTCATCAAACAATTATGTTATGATGATCCAAAATTAGCAAGTAAAATCAGAGCATGTTGTTGCTCACCAGATTGCTGCAATTGTAGCCTGTAGGTATTATACGATTACTATTTTATATTGGATTGCATAATGTTTCATACTGTCGATTAAGCATATGCATGTAATATTAATCAAGCGTATTCTGAAAATTAGTGGGAACTGGAGCTTCTTTCAATCACAGTATTAGCGACTTATTCGACAATTTTATATGCAACTGCTTTCCATCCTTTTCCAGGCACCACACCCAAATTCATAATCATCTGTTATCATGTTCAATGTCATAATCAATGTTCATAAGCTTCAAACTCCATAATCATCTGTTCCGAACCCCTTTATGAACTGATCTTTTTAAAAATCACATGATGTTATTTACAGAATGCAACTAAGCTATTATTGCAATTCTGTTAAAACAGTTTTACATAAATGAAGTTCAATATTTTTTCCGTAAGAATATGATTACAATGACAAGAGTACGCAGAATGATTTTCTGGCTCTAATTACAAACATCTTTTAGGGTTATGACTAATTTGAATGAGAAATTTTTAAAATTACTATCTGAAAGTCAAAATGTGGACAATTTTTTTACTGCCAAAAATTATTTCCTTATGATCCCTATAAAGTATATACCAAGTTTCCTCAAAATTCGATATAAAAAATGGGTTTCAAAAGTGACTAAATCGAATCAATTCAATTATGGTGTGATAAAATTGCAGAATAAAATCAATGTAAGTCACGAACAGATTTGTTTTCTAAAGCATAATGTAATGTTAATATGCATGTATAAATTTTATCTCGTGAACTATTTTATCATGCTTAAAATATTTCATTAATTTTTTTAATTAAATTTATCTTCACGATCACGAATTTTATTGAATATTAAATGAGATTAATTGCAATTATTTTTGAAATATTTGCAGTATGTTTGAATTTACGGATGACCTATACTTTTAAGCTAAAAGTTTATTTCTGATATTTAAAATATTTAAATTGTGTGTTAAATAAAATGACTTGAATCAATAATATTTTCGTCACAAAATTAACGGAATATTTTAACAATATGAAAGTAGTACAATGATGTATGTCTGTTGCAGGATATTTTATTTTAATTCGAAGGAAATACACTTCAAGCCTAGATTCTTATCGAAAGTTAAAAATGTCAATCAAATGTAAAATTGAATTTACAGGTGATATAACAAATCAATTTTCCTCATTTCATAAAATCAAAAATACATTTGAAATTTGGTTTGAAATTTCCAAGTGTAATAAGTAACTATATATATTTTTTTTATATAAAATAGCTAATTTACAAAATTACAGAATTAAGTATAAAATAATTATAGCGAGTTAATTGAATTAAAAAATGTAAATTATCGAATAGAAACAATTCACTTCTTAAGGTAACAAACATAATTTTTGTATTAAACCACTATGAAAAATGTTTACAAGCTTTGTGTCTGGATTCTTTCAAATAAATAACTCAGGAAATAGCATTTCTGTTGGAGTAGATATCTAATAAATGCAACCCAATTTCTAAGTGGATATGAGTCTTGCTCATTAAGGCGCTCGAAACAAGTCCTTCACCCTCAGCTAATCTGCTTTCGTCTACCGAAAAGACAATAGATGAGTGATCGAGACAGATCGTGCTCGCCAAGATGATCGCCAGTTCGCGTGACGTCACGACAGTTAATTTAATAGTTCCGCCCATTGGCTTCGCTAGACACACGCATTCATCTTCTGGTCTCTACGTCACACAATTTTCCCTTTTTTTTTTATTCTCTACTCTGAATTTGCATACTTTGTTCAGTCTTGATTGTGATATTTCGGTTACTATTCGAATATATTGTCAATGAAACTTTCTATTAATCAGATTTCAGTTTATGTATAAAATGCTCTTCAATAATAAGAGAAATATTTTATTTATATTACTTGAATTAAACTTTAACAATTATAAAAGAATAGGAAATAATCCTTGAAAAGATTTGGAAATTTTAAAATTTTAATGGCAAAGATGTAATAATACGATATTAGAAAATATCAAAAACCATTTTATAGATATTATATATTCTCTTAGATTTCATTTAAGACTGTAATTGACAACAAACAATATTTTTTATATGCTTAATAACTGCACATGAGATGAGCACATCCTTCATTATTTTAATCTAATAAGGCTTTTTTGGCTTCATGAAAAAATAACTAATACTTCTTTGAATGATATTTTCGACCACCTTGGATTGAAAGTAGATGCATCCTTGAATAGTAATTTAGTCTATTACCCTGGGAAAATGTTACGTTTGAGATATTATCTTAAAGTTAAACCTCAAGTATCTAAATTGTTTCACTCTAAGAGATGAGTGATCAAGCTTTATTGCGCAAAAAATCAAAGTTGAAAGGAAGAAAATTTTAAGTATTATTCCTAGCTTTACCAACAAGATAAAAATATTAAAATGATTAAGTATCAATTTATTGTGCTAAAAAGCGAAAAAGATGTACTGTTATAAATTGATCATGTTAATTTTTACTCATATAAAATATATTTTTCATATAAGTCTGAGTATTGAAGTTAAGAAATATTATGATAAATAAAACAAAAGTACAAATTCAGGTTTTAAATTCATAAGTACGAAACTCATAATTCGATCGGAGTATTTGCTTGTGAAATTATTCAGTAGTTAGTAGAAATGTCTATCCCGTTTAAAAGTTTTCAGCACTGTTACACAAATTCTGCATATCAAATAAACAAGATTAAAATTATTTTGCTTAATAAACGAAATTTTTTTCTTCAATTATGAAATTATATATTGTAATTCTGTATTTTAATTTGGAACAATATTCAAGTAATTTCGGTTTACTCATCTATTTAAAATAAGTATATTTTCAACTTTGTTGGTATTAGAATTGTGTAATTTAGTTGTTAGTATTTTTATTTTCATCCATTTATTTTATTTTATTGATTATTTTTACACCAAAATACTAAATTAAGCAAAGATTATTTATTTACATACAATAAAACCAGTCTTTGGGGATTTATTTAATTAATACGTATATTTTTAGATTTACAATTACAAACTTTTATTTGTTTATTTTGTTCATTCATGCTCTTACAGTATTTTTCATTGGAAAAAAAATTAAAACTAATCAAGAGAAAATTCATATTTACATACAAAAAGAAGTTGTTCCAGTTCGTTTATTAAATATAAATATACAGATGGTTATCAAAATAATGGAAAAGATCATGAATAAAAGTGTCATTTTTAAACGCGCTTCGTAAGAATTAAAATAAGATAATAGCAATCAATTTTTATGTGTAGAAATGAATATATTTTGGTAGTATATAGTAGCTTTATTAATGTTCTTTAAGTTTTGGATTTTATTTAAAAGCGTAAAATATCACAATTTAAAGATTTTTTAAAAAACTCAGTTGCAAGAGCCCGTTTAACTAGAGTAACTGTGACCAAAAATCTAAATTTTTAGCCGTTTCTAGAGGTAAAATGTTCAACGTCATGACAACATTCGCACAGAGGGACAAAACAAGCTCAGGAAAGTTGATGGAAACAGAAACTTAGTGAAAGAGGTCGATGTGTATTGAAGGGGATTGTAATATCTAAAAATCGAACAACTGCAGCAAATGTGACCGTAGAGCTTAATAGGCATCTGGATTCTCCAGTGTTATTAATAACAGTTTTAATAACAGTTTCATGAACAGAGCATTTAAGACAGACCAGTAATGCCCAAGCCACTTGTCACAAATGTTAATGTGAAACTTTGTCTACAAACAGCCATAATAAGGTCGACTGATACGTGGAAAAAAGTAATAAAATCTAACAATTGTCTTTCACATTTTCCCTTACAGCAGGACGGATGCACTTTTGGAAGATACATGCACATGATTGTTTTATTTCAAATGTCAAGTAAGGAGATCTTTCAGTCATGATATGGTCAGCCATGTCATGGTTTTTTTGCTGAAACAATCATAACTCCAAAAGAAAGGATCGGATCATTAGAAAGAAAGGATCATAAGATCTTACCAGGTCATTTCTTTGATACAAATATTGCTTAATGCATGAGCTGGAATTTTCCAGGATTATAATGTACCTACCAAAACAATTGGATTTGTCTAATATAAGTTTGATGAACACGAGGATAAATTTAAACATCAATCTCGCTCCATGGAGTCGTCCGACAAAATGTAATCGGACCATTATAGTCTATTTTAGAATGTTCAAAATGGCATCCATAACGGTATCTTTTATAAGACTCTCACAATATCCTTATGAACACTGATACATTACTCCTCTAAGCACTATTCAGCACTCGCATAAATCGATATAAAGACGATTCTAAATTTTATTACATGCTAAAGGTGGTTCTAGACTATATTAATAAAGGACTTTTTATAAATTTAAAATGTTTTGATTATTTTCCTAAAACTTTGCATGTACTGTTGTCAGAAAGTGGCAACTTCCATTGTTGTTGTAGTCTGTAGTGTACGAGTTGGATTTATACAAATGTTTTATAAATTTCTAAGAGATTTTATTTTTGTAATTTTTAATAAATATTCACGTACAAATGCAAAGACTTTTCTAACGAAAAATGCCGTGGATTGACAATTCAGGCTCTAAGGTAAAGAGTAAACAAAAAATACCTATGCTGTCCTACCATAAAAGACATTATGTATAGATGCAATCTTCACCAATGTTAGGTGATAATATTCTGCTGAAAATAACAAAATGTCCTAACTGACTTAGATAAAATTCTATGTTGAAAATTGACTTATCACATTTGCAGTTTTTTTATTTACTTTCTAATTTCTGTAAAAAATCATTTTTTTATAAATAAAATTTAGAAGATTTTTAAGAACGTGGTCTCCTTTTCTAAGTAAAAGGTTAAATTATTCATCGTTTATTTAGAGGAAGAGACCACATTCTTGAAATTCATCTAAATTGTATCAATCAAGTAAAAATCAATAATTTAAAATATTAATATTTTACTTGATTGAAAAGATTAAATTATTAATCTTTTACTTCAAGAATGATATTACATTGTGTATATCATATAAGGTTACTTATAGTTACCAAAGATAGCTTTTCATGTATAAAATTATGTACAGCCAAGAAAGTATAACTTTTTAAAAATGAATTGTTTGCAGTTGAATTGGACAATAATGAATTTTAAATCAACTCCACTAATAGAAAAACTATGAATATAGTTTTCATGTTTGTCATTTGTTCTTTTTATTCAGTTTGAAAAAAATGTCATAATATACAATTCTAAGCTTATTACAAACATGATATTTACAGTGCATTTTGCATATATAAACACTTTTAAAGAAACTTATCAAATTATGATAGTCATGATACAACAGAAATTACTTAAATTATAAAAATTAAATATCTAAAATTACTACGAAGTAAATAAAAAAAAATAATCAGTTTTTTAATTTTTAATAAAAGTTGTACAAGTTTTCTAGTAAAAAGGAAAATTGCTTGAATATGGTTATAATATTAATTATTTTAATACTCTTTATGGTTTATGAAATTTTAATTTTAATTTTTTATTGTTTATGAAATTTTAATTAATTACCATAGAAATAACACTAAACTTAAAAGCTTGTTTGAAATTTATTAAAGTATGATAACATATCATTTTAATGAATGATAATATTTATTATTAAAAATATTGATGAAAAAATAATTTTTTATTACTTAAAACAACAGAAGAGTTTGATTTGTATACAATGAATGAAACATAAAATCTTGATTTCATAAAAAATGTGCTACTTTGCATAAAATTTAAAAATGAGATTATTTAATTATTTTCAGAGTAAATTTGTTCACATTTTATTCAAAATATAATTTTATTTCTTTTAAATGGAAGGATATATTGATATTTAATTTTAATAAATGTATCTAAAATTCTGAATTTTTAGTAATGCTAACAAATAAAAAAATAACTAATTGAAGTTTTATTGAAAATACTACGAGAAAATCTTAGATAAAATTTTAAAATTTAATGACAAAAATCTTAATTAATTTTTTAATTATTTAAACTTTAATTAAATTTAATTATTTTAAAATTAAATTTAATTATTTTAAAATTAAATTTAATTAAATTTAATTATTAATTAAATTTAATTATTTTTTTAATCTCACATTTTTGTAAATTAATAAATTACAAAAATTAATAAATTATTTATTAAAAATATGAAATTATTTTAAAGCATAAAATATAGCTTTTTGCCAAAGCAAAAAATTTATCTTATCAAATTATTAATTATGATACAATATAAGTTTTTGTAGAAATTTATAAGTAAAGTAGCTATCAGTAAATCAGAAATATTTTCTCTAATAAATGAAAGAAAGAAAAATAAACAAGAAAAGTATAAAAAAAATATAAAAAAATAGTAATAAATGATATAAAAATCAATAATTTATAAGTTTGCATCAAGCTTATATAAAGAAAAATTTTAATTTAATCAATCACGTTAAGAAAAATTACTAAATTAAAGAATACTGCCTTAAGTAAATAGTTACTTTTATTATAGCAATTAGTTTCTAGTTTATATTAATATGTATATTTATAACACTTGAGAGGAAAACTGTTTTTATAACATACAGTTTTCCTCTCAATCCCTGAACTACTTCATCAGTTAACTAATAATTAATGACACATATTATTTCATAAATAGGATATCATATTCATTAGGACAATATTTTTACTAAATTTTATTTATTTATTTACTCGTTTATTGCATTTATTAATTATTCAAGGTAATTACAAGTACAAGAATTAGAATGAATATCCACAAAATATTTCTGCTTATACTGTTAATACATTTTCAGTTTAGAATATCGAAAATAAATGTTTGCTACTGATTATTTATTTCTGCAGAACTAAGTTCTGTTTCTTAATACTGTTAATAGCTGAATATATAAGCAAACCTTTTACTTTTTACAACGCTATATTTACAAATATCAAAAAACAAATTTTTTATCTTCGAATTTTATTTCATTCATCTTGCAGTCAGTCACCTGATGATCATCAAAAGATTTTTAATTACCATTTTAATTATTTAATTTTTAACTATCATATTTTATATTATGATGATAAGAAAAATTATATAATATTTTTCAAGATAATTAATTTTTCATCCTGTTAAAGATAAATAAATTTATTATTCTAGAGTTTTTTAGACTATTTATTTAAGATGTTTTTTGTACATAAAAAAACTGGAAGTCTTTATTTTTTAAATTTTTTTGGACAAAAAATTTCAATTTATAAGCCAAACCGATTGATTTATTTTTAACAGTATGTTATAAATAATAGAGAGAAAAATCAACAATTTTAAAAGTTATAAATATTATCATCATTAGAAAAGGGATTGAATATTTTTCCCAGTCTTTGATTTAATAGTTTTCAAATGAAAATAACAATTGATGAAAAAGATATTTTTTAAATCCATACATATGACAATAATATTCTATATTTTTAAAATCGGTGAAGTTTAAGATTTTTTTAATTTAATATTATGTTAACTATGTAGGTAAAACTGAAAGAGGATCTCTCAAGCAATATACTGTACTTATTTAAATAAAATTAATAACTTTCAGTGAAATTGTTAACTTTACAATTGATTCCAATTAACATCAGATGTCTGCATACGTATCTGACCTATCTGTTGATAGCCTTGAACCATACAAACTTTATATAATATTGACGAAAAATATAGGCTATTCCTTAAAGTTATAAGTTTTTATATGTTTTTTTTTTATCTATAAGTTTTCTAACTTCTTTCTTGAAGACCGATCTTGGCTTTTTTAAGGAAATGATGGAAATAAAAACTTATTTCCTGTTTTTTCTTCATGTTTTTCTGTTTTAAGCATTGCACACACAAAATCCCTTTCTTATTATCTATTTCCAAATGTTCCGATATCGCTAAGGTCATCATAATAAAACCTCTCTCTACCTAAATGACTGGAGTTCTAGCCAAAGATTTAAGAAAAATAGTCCCTTCAGTCAAACTGCAATTCTGCATCTACCTTGCGAAGATGTTGAACCCCATTCCCTAAAACTTTGCGTGTGTCCTTCAGAGGGACTCCCCAGAGTCCACTTCCATCTCGATCGTCAGATTCCAGCCACCAAGAAGGATTTGATTCCTGCTCACCTTTTTTCAATTTATTTTCCTTCCTGCTCACCTTTTTTCACTTTTTAATTCCTGCTCATTCCTGCTCAACAGCTAGCCCTGGAGATTATTAATGAAATCCTCAATAATGCCATTTAGATCTATACTGACGGCAGTAGGTTGGTTGACTACACCGGTAGTGGAATCTATATTGAGAAACCGGGAGATAACTTGTACTTTTCCCTTCAAACTAACTAAATGTGTTCCCGCAAGCCTAACTTCTCATCAGTCTCCAAATATGAGTTAATTGCAATTGAGCATGGCCTTGAAGCTATTCTCAATGAAAATGACTTCGGATACCTCTGGATTCCTTCGGACAGTCGCTCCTCTCTACAACACCTCTACAGCTGGTTCACGGTTGGAGATAAAACAAGTATTTCCATTCTTCAGAAGATCATGTTTATCTCTGAGTCCCACGATGTTCATTTTCAGTGGTTCCCCTCACATGTCAACATATTTTGCAATGAGCTCGCAAGTAGCTTGTCCAAAGAGGGCTGCAGCAACTTTAATTCATCTCCCTCGGCCCTTACCTATCTTGAACATTTGTCTATTGTCAACAGTGAAATTTTTAAGAGTGGAAGTTCCCTCCATGCCGCCACTGGTATGCGAAGAAAGAGCCATGCTCTTTCTTCAGTCTTAAGTGTAATCGAACCTCACAAACTGCTATTCCAAGGTTAGCAAGCGGCCACATTAAAAACCTTACTTTTGTTTAGAATAGTAAGATTTATGCCATTTGCTCCAGATGTCATGCTCAACAGGCTTCTGCTTAGCACATACTTGACTGCCTGAGCTCTCAATAGATGATATTTACTCTTCCCTCCTTCTTGTCCTTGACTACTTTTGGATCTTGTCTGACTTCATCAGACAGCTGGAGGATTAGAAACAACAACAACAACCAAATGTTCCAAAACGGAATATTTATTAAGATTCATATTGAGGGAAACGAATTAGTCATACTATTCAACTTATTCTTTTTATTCATGAGAAATGGTACACAATATTAAATACAAAAATTAATGTATGTATGTATGTTTTTTTTTTTTTTTTTTTTTTTTTTTTTTTTTTTTTTTTTTTTTTTTAAAAGACAAAAATTGTTTTATTCTAGTGTCCAGCTTCTCAATTTTATTTGTAGTTGAACACATGTTTTCTTTCACTAAATTACTCTCAATGGTGTTCTTAGCATCAAATGTTCAAATTGGTTTTGTATAAAATCACCATTCACTAAAATCCGCCAAACCATTTTTGCATAGTCCGTAGAGCAGGATCATGATCTAAGCAGACAACCAAAATGTTCTTCTTGTTCCAAAATGAAAAATGCAGTCTATATTTCTTATTGTTTTTAAATATTTCCCTTTTTTATTAGTGAATGTTTTTGTGGAAATGTGTAATTCTATAAATTTCTGGAGCACGGTTTTATATAAATTATTTCACATTTGTTATAAAAAATATCAATATTGGATAAACAAACAATTTTATGAATGATGAAAAAAAATTAATATTGTTCTTAATGTAGATGAAAATAATTCAGTTCAGGAAAGTGCTTTTTATGACGGGTCTGAAGAGCTTTTTATTTATTTTTTTATAAAAACACAAAAACTTAATCATTTGAGATTTGAACATTAGTGAAAATAGTAATTTGTTTTTAGACCTGAACAAATAGCTTGTATACATAAACAATTGTTTTTTATCGTTGAAATTCTTATAAACTTAATTTTTAAAACAACTTTCTACAAATTTTGAAAGATTTTTTCCAAGAAGTTTATTTTAACCATACTGTTTATTATTAATAATTTAGAAGAGAGACTGGGTAGATGCCAGACCAAATTTTAAATCTGAAAGTTTTCTAGTAGCTGTTTTGTTATATTCTCACACACACAGAGGACATTAAATGTTCTAAAAATTTAACTTATTCATTGCTTAAGAAAACTAAAGAGGCGGAAAAGTTTATTTCAAACAATATGAAAACTTGCTTAAAAATGTGACATTACACATATTTTATTCCCTTAAGTAAATGCGGTAATTTTTTTGAAGAGAATAACAAATCAAGGAATAAGTGGGTTCAGTGTCTTTGGCTTGAGACCAGAACAGTGTCAATCAAATATTCATTTCACTAATGCACGTAATTCCAAACTGAAATTTACAAATTGTATATGCTGATTAGAAAGAATTCGCGCCAAACGCTCCAACTGTCTGGCTTAGTTGTTTCTACTAACATATAAGAAAATATCCTCTTGAATTATTTAACATAGGATATAGAGTAATAAGTTCGGTATGGAAAATATCAGAAAAAAATGTGCAACATCCCTACGTAAAACGCTGGTGAAAATTGGAAGAATTCCGAATCTGCGTTAGTAAGTAAGCAAAAATTACTCAAAAATTCCCAACGGGCGAAAAGTGTACATACACACACACTTTCAAAAGCTCAGAGCAGCCGGCGTTATTTTCCTTCCAAACATCGCCAAAAAGAATGGAGGTTTAGAAGAAAAAAAAGATAAAACGAACAGCATCTTTCTGCTAGAAAATTCGCCTCTGCTGCAGTGAAATTTTCTCTTGGAAAGATAGAACAGGAAAATATTTCACGCCACAACAGAGCACACAAAATTCTTCTCTTTTGCGAGAGATTCTGGCTTATTCCTCCCGGGAATTCAACCGGAGCCCAAGGAAACGGTATCTGGGGAAGCTACCGGGCTACGGAATGTCGCCAGAATGAACTTTTCAGTGAGAAAAAACAACTCGAAAATGCAAAGCAAAGAAACAAAAACTCTCTGGGATTTGGCGAGGAAAAGGCAGCAGGCATTAATTAGTTTCATTTCTTATTCGTGAGCAGGCGCTTTTCCCTTTCTGGTAAACAAGCAAGAAGAAGCAAACTCATCTCCCCACCATCCTCTGCCAAAACAAGCCTTCTGCCACTCGGGGCCATGTTTCTTGTTTCTTGTTTCGCGTTGCATTGATTGCTCACTTCGTCGTGTTTCACGAAGCTGAGCCTTGCCACCTGAGGCGCAGAATGAACTTCTCTAATTCTATAAAAGCCACTAGGTGCATTAAGAAATGACCTTTAAGCAAATATTTTCTCTGGCCACCCCTTCCAAATAATATAATTGATAGTTTTCGAAGTAAGTCGAGCATAGGCTTGGAATAGTGGGGCCCTCCGGATAGCGGGATTGCTTCTGTTCAGTCGACGTGGGACGTCTGCATTTAATTACGAGAAAAAGCTTGGTGGCAACGTGGTAGACAAGCTTATTTTAATCAGTATGTATTTTTACGCGTTTTCAAACCTCTTGACATTTTTCGGAATGAAATATTTATGCTCTGAAATCGGAAGAACTTTCGGGTATTGATTACAAGACTCTTAATCAAATATGTAGGTAGATATTTTAGGGGAAAAAAGAAATTTTTTTACAGATCAGATTTGTATGATTGCGAGTCCCTTATCTAGTTACAGCGATTTTTGGAGTTTAAGAATTTTTAATTCAAAAGAAATATATTTTAAAGAATGAATAATTAATATTTTAAACCACAAATTCATCAAGCTACATTTTTATTTAGCTAAGAATAGACAATATCGATTTTTGTGTAATTTAACTATTACAATGCTAAATTTATCTATTAATATTTTTATAGAATAAAAAAAGCATTTTTACTATCTTATTATTTTTTTATACCAAAAACTTAACACACACTAAGTGCTACTGTTCCAAAGTTTGACTTTTCAACTTGTTCATATTGTTTCACACAATGTTTCCATAATATAATTTTCAAGATATTTTTTAATTTAGTAATTTGGAAAAATCAGCATGCGTTTTTCCATATTAAATTATTTCTTGAGCAACCCACCCAAAAATGGTCAAGCATTACATCACTTTGTGTAGTTATCATTCAACGAAAAAGCGTAATTTATTTTCTTAAATGTAAGTAACCTAAAATAACTGTTAAAAGAGTGGAAAGTTCTAACTTCTTACATAAATATTTTAAAAAATTACATTTCAAAAGTCATCTGAAATTTAACTTCCATTGTCGTTTAAATTTTTTTAACCAAGCTGCTGAGCAAAGGGAATTTCATATATATATTTATATAACTATTCATATGAATTCTTTTTCAATCAAGAACTTCACAAGTTTGTATTTTAGACAATTACATTTAATATGATTATAGAATTATCTATATAATTTCTTTTGATACCATCATGTCATTAATTCTTGTAGAAGTTAACAGAAAACCATAAACGTCAATTTTGCGCAAAGCAAAACAAGAAAGCCTAAGTGATGACATTGGAAGGAATCTGTCATATTTGGTTGTAGTTCATCAGTTCATTTAGGCATTTCGCTCCAAAGCTAATATTTTATTTCGTGTTTTTAATTTAGTAAAGTTACATATTAAATGTTTCAAGCCTACTTTTCTTTGTTTAAATACATTTTTTCGGCATTTAAGGCAGTGAATTTTTCACTTTTCTTTATTTCAGCTTTTTATAAATTCTCATTTGGCAGTAAAATAATCGACTCTTAAAATTTAAATTTATGACATCACTTGTAATAAAGCCGTTAAAGTAGATTATCTTATGGCCTCATCTATTTCCGAAAATAGGTGATATACAATATCATAAATCAGCATCTATGTATTTTTTTTTATGATAACAACATGATATTTCATTACAGGATTTTTTAATAAGAAAAATCACTAAAATCAGGTTTTGTTCTAAAAATATACACTTTGGTATAAAAAATCTAAGTTATTAGAATACCTTAATATAAAAATATTTTCAATTTTTTTCATCTTCTTACTTACGAATATTAATGGTATACAGAAAATTTACGAAATTTGTATTGGAATAAAAACTATAGTCAAATATTGTAAGATTAAACGAAAATGTAGCCGAATTCTTGAATTTCAAAATTTAAAAATAGTTAACAAACATTAATTAATTTTATCTTTCACATCAGCAAGAAAAATAATTAAAATAGGAAAATTAAGCTGTTGGTTGAATGATTTAAGTAATTACAAATTATTAAATAAAACATACTTAGAATCTCCCTTTTTCAGTTTACCTCAGTAAAAGCTAATATTTTTTTAAAAATGAGTAAGCACTGAATTATTTACACAGTTCGATAAAGATTGTATTTTGTAAAAAGGATCATATAAACTTCTACTTATCTATTATTATGGAATATTTAACTTGTTGATTAGTGAACTCATTGTTTCATAAAATCCTCCCATATCAATACATTCTTACGCTGAAATTCGAAAAATAAATATCACAATTACAATTATCAGTCCTTTGCGTGACTTTTTTTTGGGGTGGGGTGACAAAGAAGAGATAGTTATTTTTTAGAGAATCCTATTCATAGCTCTAAAAAACATTTGGGCCCTTTATTAATACATGCATACATTATTTATGTATATATATATATACATATATGTATAAGTATATATAGATAATAAAATATTATCTATAGATAACTGTGCTACAAAAACTATGTTTAGAGCAGTAAATAGAAAACTTATTTCTGGACAATGTGTCAATATTCCAAATTTTTGATATCACATGTGAATATCAAATTTGATTCTGAAGTTCTTCCAGAATCAATCAAATGAAAATATTTTGATGATAATTTTGAGCAGTTAAAATATGATAAGAAAATAATCAGATCGGTACATAATCATTCAGGAACAATAGAAAACATTTAATAAACTCCTCAGATGAATGCACTTCTATTTATTAGTTGAAAATGTTTGTAATTAATTTTGAGCAACATGAGCGCGACATGAAATTATATGATTCTATATATTGGCAATAAGACATTTCAGAAAATATTTCTTAAATTTCTCACAAAAATACTAAAATTCTTGGAAACAGTAAATATTCGACTTTATGCTTGTGTGCTACTTAAATATGAACAAAAAATTAAATTTTTGGAATACTTGTTAAATTATATTTGATGTTATAACAAGCATGTGAACTCATATGATTTGTTTCCGAAAATGAATATTTCAGAATCTGTATCATGTCATAAATATGCTTACTGGGCCATCAGCTAGTAAATTTTGATTCCCTTTAATTTATCTATTCGCAACATTAGAAACATTCCTTAACCGTAAGGGCATAATACTAATTTTTGAACGAAATATACTTGAATTCAATAATAATAAATGTCTAAAAAAATATAGGTCTATATAAATTTAAAGTGCTAGATATTTACACACAAAGAAGTAAAATATTATTACTTGTCTTATAAAAATATATATATAAGAGGATAGAGAACGAAATGAGAACTTTTCAAGCATAACTCACCCATCAGTCTACTGGACAAGGAAAAGAAACATGTAGTAGGAACTACCCAATTAGTGAGGTTGGGAAGTAATCTAGTGCCATTACTCTCCGGATTAAAGTCCCAACGATTTCGACCCATTCTCCGAGATCAAGGATCCAGTTCGTGAGATTCGCTTCAGAATAAATGGTAATAATCTTGTGAGGATAGATTTTCGCAATACAAAGATTCTGCAACGAGAAAGATACTCCAAAGCTTCCATATCACATCAAACACATTGTAGATGAAATTGAAAACTGAAACTCCAATGAAAGTAATTTAAAAATAAAAAAATAAATATCTTTTGCTATTTAATTTTTGTACACTCCTTAAACTCTAAATGAAGTAATCAATAGTAATAACTTATGAGCTTAAGACTTAAATCTCTAATCAAAATATAAAAA
>JAPDSC010010343.1:89556-115664 GCA_026290005.1 Latrodectus geometricus | reverse complement strand
TATATATATCAATTACGTCTCAGTAAAAGAATAACTATATTATTATTATTATTATTTTGAAATATGATAGTGTGTGTGTGTGTGCGGATAAAAAAAATTCATTACAAATAAGGCACTAGATATAATCTATTTGAATATGTTATTATTCAATATTGTATTTCCAAATAAAATTTACTCGAAAAAATATCAGAATTAAAACCTTGAATTTATGTTTACAATTTTATTTATTTATAATTTTATCTTCAAAATATAAACCGACTTAAACATTATTCTTCTTGATGTATTTTGAGTATTAAATCATTTATATTTTGCTTTGTGATTAATATATAAAATAATTCTTATAAACTTAGTTTTGAATGCAACGTTATATGTATATTAAATTTGAATGCTTCCAGTTGGTATTATGTTCTTGAATAAAATTCTCAAAAAGTGAATAATATAAATTGAAACTTCATATTTTTCTATTATCTTTATCATTATTATTATTTACCACTCAATCTTTTAAGAGACAGCTATAACTTGAATAATACTAAACTTTTTTTGTAACTTTTCTTCGGTACTTTTCTATGTAAACTCGGTGTCTAATGTATGATATTAGATAAATTAAACTTGAGAATGTGCTTTTTGCAATCTTGAAAAAAATTCTTTGGAAATCAAGATCTCTGGTTCAAATATATACTGTATATATGATGTTTTTATATAAACGTACATATAAATTACATGTAATTAATTTTATGCTGAATTATATATTAATCAGTAAATTCTGTTAGTTTTAAAACAGTTTTTTTTTAATTTTTAATGTATTCTATACTCCGAAGGAAATTTCTTGATTCGAATTACGAATCCGGGACTGAATTATTAGCATTGTATTCCCTTTCATTCAGTTGTTAAGGAATTTTGTTCTTTCTTTCAACGTAAAACATCCGTAGTGGTTTGGAAATAATTCTATTTTATACAATTACGATAAATATAATTTTACTTATGTACATTGTTTTCAATGGTAATGATTTCATATGTTTCTCAGTACATCTTATGAATAAAAATTCTTAAATTGTATATTTTTAGGATTTGTCAATTACTATATTTGATCTTTTACATAAATATTACTGGTATGAGCAACGTTTAATTTTCTAACACATTTATAAAATAAAATGTATTAATCTTTCATTTAAATATATTTTGTTTTATATGCAATAAAATATAAATAAAAAATATTATTTTAAAACATATAATATTCTTATTCCGTATGTAGAATTACTTTGACATAACCCTCGAATCGGAAATTTGGCGACTTTTTTTTCTCTCCAAGCAAAATACTTGTTTTTGGCGAGAAAGATGCATTCTTGCTAAATACAAATAATTAATAACAATAAAAAACTTTAAAAAAAACTCAAAAAATGATACAAAATACAAGAAAATACTAAATTTGACAACCGCAAAAACTAAAAGAAAAAAACCTAAATTGGCAACACCAAAATAAGAAACAGCAACTTAAAAAAGTCCGTAAGACGTGAAAGATTTGGCGCTTAATTTTTTGGGGGTATATCAAAGTAGTTCCCCGTATGTTATTTATTAGAATCAATAGAATTAATTATGTTACTGGGTTAGCTGTAAATTGAAACTGCTAAAAACAGCTAACCAACTTGTAATTTTAAACTAGGATCAGAGTTGATAAGGTTGTCATCTAAATTGGTATGCTCTTCTCCACGTTACACCAGTGAAAAGACTTTGAACTTTAGAGAACTGTTAATATGTATATGCCATTACAGCATGGATGTTTTCAGCTGGACCTCGCATGGACTTGCAATTTCCTGGACAGGACAGCTATAGTCTTTGAATTTCAAATTATTTTTTAAATATGATATGTATACCTGGACTATTACCTTTTAATCATATCTTTAAGATATAACAATGGGAGAATAGTAATTCCTACAAATTCAAATACACATACTCTACCAGTTACAGCCTTCAAATATATGTCTTACTTCTATAAATCCTATTATAAGAATAAAATCTTATGAAGGATCAAATAAATGTAGGCATTCAGAAAAAAATCTGCAATATTTTGTGATATATTCTGATTTCCTATTTAAATTAAAAAATTTAGTTTCTTCTATTTTTGTTGTTTTCTATTGATTACTGATACTGATAATTTCTATTGATTTCAATTTAGTATTGATTCCAATTTAATATAGAAAAAATGTTGCTTTAATATAATTAAGATTATTAAAATAAAATACACTTTATACTAAAATATAATTTAAAAAATGTTGAAATATCTAACTTTCTCAATATATAGTTACATAATAAAATGTATGCCTTTAGAATGAATAAATAGTTTTTTCATTCATTCTAAATACATAAATTAAAGATAATTATAGTAATCTAAACAAAATCTAGTTTTTTTGATGACATTTTAAAGTAAATTTTAAGGTTATTTTATCAGAATCTACCTTAGCTCTATAAGTAAGGAATGTTCTCAAAGTAAATATCACTGCTTTTGCGAATGCTGATTGCTGTTTTATGTGAAGTGAGTTAAAATCCTAACTTCATTTTAAAATATAGAAATAAAAATCTCCCTATCCAAAATTTTCCTTATTCGTAAATAGTTTAATGGTTTTTTAGCATTGCAAACAAAATAACGCTCTCTACAATCCACAAATGAATTCTTAGAAGCTTTGAAAAACCTAACATTTCCAATTTCCATTGTTCATTATATTCTATATAATAGTGATTAAACGTAAAAAACATCAAAAATTATCTTGATTATAAGTAAGTTTATTGCAATATTTGGTAATGAGCAGCCTTCAAAAAATAAACCTACAATTAAAACTACAGCACATTCGGAAAAAATATAAAATTGTTTTTGAAAAATAGATAAATTCCTTTCAGTTTCAGATAACAAAAAATAACTAAAATATTTAAAAGTAAAAATCTCAACAAGATAAATTCTGAATATTAATCTAACTTCATACATCGAAAATAATTAGATTTCTTGCTAATATCAGATTACCTTATGATAAAGGATGAAAACTCTTGTAGTATAAGGTCCGGTAGGATGATAAAAAAAAAATGAAAACAAAATGTACTTATCAATAATCTGTGAGAAAAATCTTGTAGTTAAAAATGAGATTAGAAAAGTGAACTAATTCTTTCATTTTACATTATCTATTAGCCACTAATGAAACCAGAACTGAACGTCAAGTCAAAAAATGAATTCAAATCATCAAATTTAATAATTCTGAAGTAAAAAATAAAATTTTTAATCAAAGTAAAATGACCAAATCAACTCTTGAGTGAAGTATAGAAAATTTATTTTGAAACAAAGAACAAAAGTTGACCTCCTAATTGATCGAAGCCTTTTCGATCGATCGAGTGGGGTAGAGAAAGGGCAGGTGGGGGGTGGTCGAAGCGAAATATTGCGATCATTACTGGCACCATAGTCCCCCAACGTTGTCGTCCCGCAACTGATGTGAGGGGCGTGAAATTCTCTTCAACACCCTACCATCGATCCGTATTAAACAAAAACGTGCGACGCATATGTTATCGTCTTTCGCACTAAATGAATAGCTGTTCGCTTGAGACTGACACTGTAACGCACGCCGTTCTCAACTGATCTGTGTCGCCACATTTCCTAGCCAAAACATTTTTTTTACCTTTTTAGGTATGCAAAAGTTTCGTCATCTTTTGTGAGGTCTCGCTCAACTTATCAAGTAGTGAATATCAAAGATGTAGGATTGTTTTTATTTAGGTGCTGCAACTTTAATGAACCTTAGTAGAGTGATTAAAATTTTAAATTTCCATATTAGTGTTTGATCTGGAACAGTTTCTCAGTAGTTGCTATTGTATCGCAACTAGCGTCATTTAAAACAACTTTCTTCTTGGGGCGATACAAGTATAATAGTGAGAACTGGCATATCCACTTGTGTGATTTTTAAGATGCAGATTATACATGCAAAATTTTAAATAAAAATTACAAATTTCATGATATGAAAATTTGACTGATAATTTACATGACATACTGATTCCTTCAAAATGAGCTACTAAGTTCCATTGCTGATGAGCATACAAAAATGTAAATTTAAGTTTGGAAAAATAAATCTATATTCCTTTTAAGCAACTGGCACAAGGTATATATATATTTTTTAATTTTGACTCAAGTTATTTTAAGTTTACCATATAAACCCCAATATACTTATATGTTATTCATAGAAAAGTGAGAAATTATAAAAAATTGCAATAATTTTGGCTTTAAAACATGGTGAATCACATTGGAATAACGCATTTAAATAATAGATCTCTGTGTGTGTGTGAGCAGTGTTCTATATAACTTTGTTCAAATCTTAAAAAAATATTAAAAATATCTGAATTTGGAAGACCACAAATAATTATTCTTGGATATTAGGGATTGTAGTCTTGCAAGAATGGCAAAGCATATTGAAAACCATGATGGTTTTTAATTAAATATATATGCAATTCCTAAACTAAAGATGAAGTAATTATGACTTAAAGATCAGAAGAATGCTCAATACCAAACAATTGCAGACAAAATGATCAAAACTACAATTTACGAATTTTTCCTCACACGATGTTTAGTGAAAAATTCCTAATGTCATACACATAATAATCAGCGATACATTGTGGCAGATATTCATCAAATTTCTTCTGGTGCCCATTTTGAAATGTCTGAAACTGGAGTTCTATTATATATTACTATTTTTTGATTAGCAAAAATTTGATTATCTTGATGCACCAACATGTTTCCCTGTACATTGGATTGAGTTTCACCAATTAGAAGCAGCCGAGTGAGAATCTTTGTAATTTAGAAGCTGCAACCAAGCGGAAGATACTCCAACAAGTGACCTGACAAACTCAAAAGTTATGATTTCATTTATATAGTATTGCAACCATGATCTGTTTAATGTGTCCTAGCCACTTTTAGGTAACACGACGGATCTTTTGAAAAGATTGGATTCAAACTCACATTTTCGGTTAATGAGAACGACGCCTTAACCAACCAGTACATAGCGGCCTGATTAAGGAAGATTATTATTAATCATCCAGATATATTTTACAGATATAGAAGTTATATGAGGTATAGCATTATTGCAATGAAAATCGATCCCACGTTTTTCGAAAGGTAACTACAAACAACTATCATAGAAGATAGGATTCCAGATCATTATATCAATAGGTAGGGCGTCATTCTCCTTAACAGAATGCTGTGATTTCGAGTTCTAACTAAACAAGGAATTTCTATGTTCACTAAATATGGCTGGCTCATGTTAAATAAGAAGTGATGGCAAAGTTTTTGAAGTGAAATGACACCACTTTGGGTAGCAGGTGAGCAATTGGTGTTTTCTGTTTGGATCCTGGTTAAAAGTTATAAAATCTCCCGCCATGTAGATACCACCTAAAAGGAAAAATCCAACTCTGGGTTAGGTACAGGAAATTAACCTTTGCACATACACACACCATTACATCAAGTAATCGCAAACCTGGACCAAATAGCTGGAAGATTGATCAAATTGGACAACTAGTAGACTAATTCAGCAATTACTACCGACAGTTGAAATGTCAACCCTTAATTGGAGTAGGAATGAATCCTTATTTCTTACAAGCCATGCTTATTATTTTTTCCTCTTTTTGCTTCTTTCGCTTCCATCTGACATTTTCAGTTGGACTGTACTTTTGGAGATGTTGGTCAATTTCTCCATTACTTGACCCCTTGCTCTTTCAAATCTTCTTGGCTTGGTCTTCTAGTTGCTGGATTAACCATTAATTAATCCTGCGTCTAGACTGAATAACACTTGTCAATGCTTCTTCATGTCAACGCTCCATTTTACTTAATAATGCTTAAAAGTCCCTACTTGTAACAGTTTAATAAATATGAATAAATTACACACACATATGATCCTTAAACTAAATTGATAAAGCTCCTCATGATTTACGTTCGGAAATATTTGCTGGCTAACATCGCGTAAAACCTTTTTATATCTGGAGTAATAGCTGCTGAAAGACAAATGCTGTTTGAAAACACTGTGATGGTCATTTGGATTCATCGATGAATACTATGTGCTGGCAACTATGATATTAAGTGCTGGCAAGTATGATGCTTGGTGATGACACTTCTGCTGATGACATCATCAGTATTGTGGGTTTGAAGATAGTTCTTGAAATAGTTTTAGTTCTTAGAGAACAATGTACTGATTAACTCTAGTATTCGCTCAATAAAGCCCTTCCAAAGAATTCATTTTGCTGATAATTTCTTTGCAGCTAATTTTGCTGCCTTATCTATTCAAGCACATTTATTCCCTTGTGGTGCAGATAGTCACTTATTAGTCAATGTTTCCATTCAGTTTAATGTACGTGGAATACAATAACAGATTTGAAGTCATCCAATTGACTGTAAAGTCCTCAGTAACGTAATTTTAGTCTCCAGAGACTTTTCATTATACCTTTAAGACATGATAAATGTTTCTCAATGTTTTCAGTTTTTCACCATGGGAGTTATGCTATGGCTGAAATTAAAATTTATTGGCATTCTGAAAAAATAATCGCTTTTCTATTTGGTATATTGTATTTTTTTAGAAAAGTGTTTGCTAGCGTGCGAATTTCCAGGTTATAAAATGTTTTTTTAAGAAATGCTTCATATTTTTTTTTAAAGTAAGCAAAAATGTATATTTTTCTAAGGCTGAATAAAATTTTAATATCTACTCTCTGAAACAAAGATAAGAAAATTTTCTGTAAATTACTTCTGATCATTCAAGAACTGCCATGATTTCAACTTTGTAAAAAGTTAAGAAAACAAAATTAGAAAGAAATTGCATATTTTTTTCATTGAAATAAGAAACTGAATTTTGATTAACTATGGTTGTTATATTATTGAGCTAATTTAGACAGGAGAATGAATTTACATCATTTGAATGAGAGAAACAAAACGCAAATAATAATGAATTTATTTATTACAAAGAATTGATGAATAAGTATTTATTTTTGTGTTAACAGTCATTGCAAAAGGTATAAAAATATTATGTATTAAACAGCGACATATTGACTTGTTTTTACATCTAATTTAAAAAGACAACTGAGTTTACAAAAATGAGAATCAGAATGTCAGCCATCTTTTCTGTAAAAAATATAGATTATGTACGAAAGATGTCAAGTCATCAAATTTATGTATAAAAGGCTTCAAAAATGGTTAAAAAAATTATTTAAAAAAAATCAAAATAAGAGAGTAATCAGCTATAAGAAGTTCGTGGAATCTAATTAATTAAAAATGAAATATGAAATGCACGTCAATTTTTATCTTAAACAAGACTTTTGAAATCTTGTCTACACGAGCAAGGTATTCACATAATTAATTTCTTATAATAAAATGGATAAAGTAAAGTAATATATTTTATTATCAGAAGCAATATAATTTATTATTTTGAAGCAATTTTTAAAAATTATATTATTTTAAAATTGCTTAAAAATAATAAATTAATTAGAAAAGATAATTGATTTTTTTTACCCACAATTTTAATGAATTAGATAGTTAAATGAATGCAAAGTCATAATTTTAACTATCTTGGAAGATCTAGGTAATTATTTCAATAATTTTTTTTTTCTTCTGGGAAAAATTTTACTGTTTTTAAGAGATATCATTTTTTTCTGTGAAATAAATATCAAAATTAAACTTAAAAATTAATACTTAACTGATAATACAAATTAAGTGAGCAATTTTTAAGACAAAATTATATAGTTTCCAGCTCTGATATTAAAGAAATATTATCCTGGTGTTTATGAAGTGTCCCCTCAAAATTGTCTAAAATTTCCGCTTTTGTAACTTTTTTACTTATACATACACAAGAGAATTTGGTGGATTGTTGGTGGAATTTATGGAAATTGGATTTTATGAGTCGAACGAATTAGACAAAATAGAGTTTTTTGGATAGTCCACATTGGATATCCAAAAGTAATCAATCAGATGATCTATCATTACCTATTGTGTCGGAGCTTATTTCATTAAATTATTTTAATGAATTTAAGATTGCCAGATTGTAGTCAAAATATAGTCTATAGTGTCAATCTAAAATTATTTTTAATTTTAATCCAAATGTTAGTTTTATATGAAAGGGGATATATATATATATATATATATATATATATATTGTGGCTCTTGAGATATCGCCAATAAATAAATTTTTTTAATTTCAATAATTTATGCTATTATCAATTGAGTTTATCAAATCATAGACAAAACAAACCCAAGCTAAGCAACAAACATTTTTTCACCATTAATATCAACTTTATGTAGAAAACAATTTCATTCACGTATAATTAATTTATACTTCTTGAACAGTGAAACTATTACTATTTTTCTACCCAAAAAATTCGTATAGATTCATAAATAATGTAATGAATTAAAAATACTTGAAAAAAACTTTGCTTAGTATTACATTATTTCATACATTCTTTTGTATCTATTGCATTATTAAAGAAAAATTAATAATGGTTCAACTCCTCAAAGTTTATTCAATTATCAGTAAAGTACAAATGACCGGTGTATTAGATATTACATATCTGTATACACATTTGTTAGGGTGAATGCTTGGGGTTTTAATTTTCCCAGTTTTCTCTCCTTTCTACAAATGTAAATACTTTTCACCATCACAAAAAAAAGCATAAATTTGGTAAACAGCTTAAAACATTTTTCAGTTCCGATGTTATGCCTTTTTTTATGCGTTGTCAAATAATTATAAAACGGACCTTTAATCAAGCTGTTAATTTAAAATGATTTAACAGGTGTGTGGTCTGTTACTTTTAAATCTATTTGCTGATAATTACTGTGTAAAATGACTAATCGCATCCCTATAATCCATTTCTAGATGTTTTAGATGATATAGCTGATAAAGTTATAAAATTGATACTTTGAAACTCAATTACATTTAACAATAATTAATTTTGAAGTCATGCACAAGCTTGAGACAACCAATCATCTTTCTACCTAAAGTAAATATATTTACATATGTTATTTAAAGCAAACAATTCTTTTATTAATAGTAAATAAAAATTAAAGTGTAGATAATTACAAAATGGAGAAATATAATTTTAATACAAAATTAAAATTTAGCTGAAAAGATGAAATAATGTTCATCTTTAAATATTTAATAAAAAAAAGATATATAACAGCAAATACATTTAAACTTAATTTTTACACAGAATTATATTTAAATTCTTTTATGTTATTAAAAATAATTGTTGACGTGACGTAATATAATAACTTGTTATGAATTATCATGACCGGAAATTTTGAAATCTGGCTCAAAAGTTTGCCTCATTTGTCAAGCTCTTTCCAATTTAATAAATCATTTAATTTTATGAAAGTTCTTATGAAAGAGAGTAAAATTCATTATTACATAAAAGCTGATTTACTTTTTTAAAATCATAGGATCATGTAATTATTTTTCCCAGATATATTTACAACAATAATTATCATTTGAGGAAGTAAATACCAACATCGTTTTTGTCTATCTCTGGTCATTAATTCTCTGAAGCAGCCGTTTCAGAAGCAGGTATCATTCACCGAAAGGGTTGAAGAAAGCTATTAAGGAAACAAAAACAATGTTCCGGGGGAGGGAAGGACGAAGGCGGAGAAGGGGAGGACAAGGGAATGTCGTCGCTAAACCACGTGACAAGAGCATTCTGCCGCACCCTCTCACTCTCCTCAGCAAATTAAGCAGTCATTAATTTTCCCTTTTTTCTTCCCCCTCCTTCCAATCTCTGCCGCCTTTTCCCCTACTGCGCATTAAATAAAATTAAATCCCTAATAGAAACTCGAACCGGCATGAGAAAGGGAGAAGTGGAGGGAAAAAAATAATAAAAGCCAGCATCCAACAAATGAGCGCCGTTAAACAACTGATGGATTATTTGTCTCATGCATTAATAGTCTCGAGTATAAGATAAAAATAAGAAGTTAAGAGAAATAAGATGTGGGCGAAGATGGGTGGGAGAGGGACAGTTGGGGAGGTTAACGAAAAAAAAAAAGTTACGTGGACACTGTTCCTTGGCTAAAGACATTATCTCGTTATGTTTTCTATCAAAACATGACTTTGGTGGTTAATTTTTTATGCCTCATCGCCTTTGTTTTGCCTTATCAAAGGTAAGACTGGTTTGGGGCTTTGTTAAAGAAAGGAAGTATTTAAAACTTTGTGTTTTTTTCTTTCTAATTTGCAGATTTCTTTTTCTTTTTTTATCACAGTGATTTAAAGAAACATGCTAAATCAGCAAGAAACTTCCGAAGATTTTAAAGCAGATGAATTCGACTCGATTGTATTTAGTTTACTTAAAAATTTAAAGAGATAAAAACTTTAATATATTATGTATATTTGACAGAAAATTTTATTTTACATTTAAAGTGATTCACAGAATTAATATACATATATTTTTAAATGGTCAATATTTTATAAATTTACTAAAGTGCTACTTGAACAATTTTTCATGACTACATTTTAAAAATGTTTAAAATAGAACATTTCATTTTAATTGATGTGATTCAAAATTAATATACATTTATTTTTAAATATACAGCATTTAATAATTTAAAATTAAGTTGTCAAATGAAATTATATATTGAATGAGTTTTGAAAAATTAACTTGTTATTAAGAGCTGTATGCAAACAGACTTGTTGGATCGGTTGGATCCGCAGTTGGTCTACTTGGAACCATTTTCCCACAAATTGTCCATAATTCGAATAAAAAGGAACAGTTCTACTTGAAACATTTTTAAAATATAGTCATGAATAGTTGTTTAAGTAGCACTTTATTACTAAAGTTTATAAAATACTGAACATTTAAAAATGTGTATCTATTTTATTTTATTTTTTACATTAGTTAGATAAGCCCTTTAGTAAGTTTTACATTAGTTTTGCACAATTTTTTTATATGACTAAGATTGGATTTCTGAATAAATCAGTTAATCAAATTTATACATTTTTACAAAACTAGAACTGCGCATTTTTTGAAATAAGACTAAGAGCACTAACTTGGCTTAAGCAAATAAATATCAGAAAAAATTATTCTGGGCGTTAAGGTGCATATGAGCCCTAATGGTACCACGTATATGTCTTAATAAAAGGATTTCTATAGTCAGGAAGGATAACTTTACACACACTATGATGAGGTTTCAAGAAATGTTTATAATTTCAGGCAGTGTTATGTAGAATGATAAATTTAGTAAGAAAATATTCTTCAGGAATTTTAAGACATTAAAACACATCCTTTTCGAAAGAGAGTTTGTTTAGAACTCTGTGTATAAAGTTTTCTGGATAAGAGTTTTGCTTTCAACAATGTGTGAACGATCGACAACAGTAAAAACAAATAATATCATGAATTTAAAGAAGCCAATCTATCAACTGTATTGTTTTATGTAATTATTTCCATTCATACTTCAAAATATGGTATAGAATGTCAATTTTTTAAAAATGAATAACATGGAGATACGGTTTATTTTGAACGTTGAGATACAGAGGAGCATACATGGTACTAAGAGCCAAAACCGCAATTTTAGGAATATAATCTTACATCATGATGAACTTTCAGACAAATATTTCATTAAAACGGCATGATATAGTAAAAGTTTTGATTTTTGTCGCACTCAAACGCAACATATCAAACAGAGCAGACCATATCAAAGAAGGGGGATTACCATGACTCCTTACTTAGAACATAATACCTTTAATAATTTAAAAATGTTAAATAATGCACAAGATTAAGGGAATTGTTGCAATGGCATTCTTTTCTAATGACTTGAATCTAGTTATTTTCCCAAGAAAATCGAAACTGGGCAGCTGGCAACAGATGTCTTATTGCACTGCTTGATGAATTTCATCTTTCACATTTTTATCATTTTCTGAGATTCTCCAGAAATTTCTTCACATGGACGTATTTATAGTTTTTACCATCTCCTGAAATCCTATTATATAACTTATCTTGGAAAACCTAGTTTCGATATAGTTGGAACTATATTTTATCTCGAAGGGACATTAGAATCAGATCCATTCCATGTTAACTACAATATACATAACACAAAACAAAAGAATTATCGGTTAGTTTGTAAAATATACAAAAACTGTGTATATAATAAATAAATGTCGCTTCAATCCTACCATAAGGTAAACTTATTTATTTGAGTATTGACAATAATTTTTACAGGTAATCTATGCCTTTACAGCAATTGATTAAATTCAAAAATAATTTGGAATAGTTTTCTGGTTTCAATAATCAGTCTCGACCTTGATATGGCATTGTTTTGATTCATGACATTATTTGTTAAAATAATAATATCCATTTGTTTAAAAATGCATGTTATTATAATGCCATTTCAAGAGTGTTATTTTTAAAGTTTTATGCACAAAGTTTAAAGTTATCAAAAGTAAAAGTGGTATGTTGACTCATTAAACTTTTCTAAATTATTCATAAAAGTTTATAATTAGAACATATGTCAAATAAATAGTGGTTTAAAATAAATAATGCTTTAATATTCAAATACTTTAAATTTTTATTATGTCAATCTGTAAAACAATAACTAAGAAATTCTTATTATGAAGTAGTTAATTTGATCAAAGAGTACAAATACATAATGAAACAAAAATTGGATACTTGATTTCAATAAAAGTATTGTCTTGATATAATTTCAATAAAATTCGGTGCATTATGGATAAAAAAATTAGTCTATTTTGGTTATATAAGGCAAACAAGTTTAAATAATAACAAATAAAGGCTCATTTTCTAAACATGCATAATAAATAGATCTCAAAATAGTAGTGATGAATTTCAAACGAACACCCATTGTATATTGGATACATACTCATATTGGACATATTTTGCGAAAATTGAATTACTTTTGAATTTGATTTTAAAGATTATAATGATGAATTTTTAATTACTTATAATATTCTTCAACAATTATTAAACCTGATAAAAGGTAAATTAATTTAATTTTTAATGTTTAATAGAATTGACAAGTTACATTTAATTTTGTCCTACGTAAGTTGGAGATTTATAGTTATTATCCTTAAACAAAATACACACATATGTTAATAAGTGTTTTTATGCACATATATAAAATATATATGCACATATATAAAATATATATATGCTTACACATATATATACTTTAGACACTCATTTTTACTTACCTCTAATTTACAAACTCCCATTTATGAACTCAATTTTTGATAATTCGTCTTTTACCAACTCGCTTTCATGATTTTTTTCATTGAGCATTCATGCATTTCTTATTATCTGGTTATTTATTCATTTTTTATTATCTGTTTGAGGATCTTGAATCAACATCATTTTTGGAGAACCTTTGAAGTGTGAATAATTAGCTGTAAAATTAAGTATTAATAAATCAGTGTAACGAATAAAAAATTTCGATTCTAAAATCGAAATTTCAGGAAAATAAATTTTTTAATGTCTAATATGATTAACGTCAGTAAATTTAGAATTATTAATGGGGACCAGCTTCAAGTTTCATTCATCCCAGACATTTTGAAGTGCGGAATTCCTCTTACCTAATCTAACTTCTGACTTAACATCATTTGATTGTAATCAATAGGTTCAAGAGTAAGATAGTTTTGAAAAGAGTGTGATTATGTCTTGAAATCGTCTTATGAAATTGCAATTCTAGGCATAATGCCCTTATGAATGTATGTAGATAAAATTAAGGGATTTCTGTTAATGATTTTTCCTTAATAAAATGTACAATTTTTTTTAATCAGGAATTTTTTGCATGATTTTATATAATGTATGATTAATATTTTTTCTCATAATATATCTCTAATTTTATAATAATTATTTTTTTAACAGAAAAAATTGTAAAGAGAGAGCAGTGTACTGAAAAAAAATTTCTAAAATTTAATAGTAATTTTTATATTTTACGAACTTTCGATTTTAAGAACTATTTTATTTGCTCCCACGTGTTCGTAAAAACAAGCGTCTACTGTATATATAGATATATATATATTAATTTAAAGTAATTTAAAGGCACTTGAATTTTAGAGGAAGAAACACTTTTTTTTTCTTTAGTGCTTACATTTTATGAGCTTGAATTCTTTTTTTCCATATTTATTCCCTTAAAATGAACTTTGTCTTTCTAGAGAAAATTTTCCTATATTTTGTCTTTTTTAATTATTTATTTTTGATAAATTTATAAATCCCTTTTATTCTGATACATCTTCTAATTTGGAGAAACAATTCTTAATTTTAAGTAATTCTTATGCTTCGGATTTCAAAATTAAATGAATCCTAAACCGTGTCTCACGCGATAAAATTTCTCGTGGGTTTTTTCTGTTTTTTTTCCATATAACTATACGTTAATTAAAAATTTTGAATGATATATCGTTATTTAATCGATTTGATTTATTATTTATCGATTTGATGCATGCAATATTTTTTTAAATTATTATCGTCTATTTTTTAAGCAGAATAACGTTTTAAATATGTAATTCAAAACGTTATTCTGCTTAAAGCGGCCCAACCTTGTTGGTCGAAGATGTGGCGACGAGGTGATCAGCAGGAGCCGTATATTCAAAACGTTGGTTTATATGAACCATATTTTTATTGTTTCAATATCAATATTATTTTATATTCAAGTGGTGGTTAATATTAATTACTTATTCTGCCAATCAACTAAAAATTTTAAGTGAGTTTAAAACAGTAATTTTATATATTCTCAACAGTGTGGTCTATCTATCTATCTATATATATATATATATATATATATATATATATATATATATATATATGTTAACTGTTACACATAATTCATATGCATCGTTTTTCAAGATTCATATCATATTGTAAACAGATTTTTATATTTCATTTATTTTAAGAGAATTATATTTCGTTGTTATCGTAATTATATTCTAATCAGAGAATATTTAAATAGAATATAAAATTACATAAATTTAAAATTGCTTAAAAGAGTTATCAGTTTTCAAAATATTGTATTTTAATTATTTATTTCGTTTTTTTTGGTCTTGCTTTTATTTCTTTCAAGAAATTAAATTAATACCCATAAGAATTCAAAAGAAATGCCAAAAAGTATACCAATGAAATATAGATTAAATTACAAAAAAAATAATAAAGTAACTATTATTTAATTATTTCACTTAGTGTACATAAAAAAATTGAAGTCATAAACATAAAGAATTCTTTAATTTTTCTCATATTATGAATTAGATATTTGGACAGTTACTATCTGAAAACACCAAGAAAAATTATTTACTTGGTAATATTTATTTGGTATCTTTTACTGATACAATTAAAATAATCTATAAGGGAAAATGAAGCCTTAAAAAATCTAAGCAGTGTTAGCTGCTTAGATTTTACAATGGAAATTTTATTTTATACTTCGGATTTCAAAATTTAAATTTGAAATTGTCATTTAACCATATATGGATTGAAATTTAAGCAACATTTTTATTAAATATGAATTTAAAAAAAAACTGTTTATTTGTTAATGTATTTAATTTGTGAAACTTAAAATGTTTATGCACTTAAAATTAGCACTTGTAAGTTAATTCAAAATGCATGTTAGGTTACATGTTTTTGCAAAAATCAATATTTTTTTTAATGAACAGTCATGTGACTTGTCGAAAATGACCAATACGTCAAAAATAATTTCTGCCATCCAAAAAGTAGAAGCGAAGTTAGAGGTATAAAGTTATGTATATAGACGTTATCTTTGTTATGTTGTTTTATTTTCTTCCCAACTAAAAGAAGAGAAAACAAAAATATTTCTTTTCACCCTAATCGTGTTTCCTTAGTTTCGCTATATCCATTAACGCAGTAACTGGAGACTAGCTTGACGAACAAAGCTTTTGGCTGAAGTAAAAGCCTAAATGAAAATCTCTGGCCTTTTTTTCAGAAACACTATAAATGGGTGATTTTTTATTGCATTTCAAACTTATTTTTGTTCAGAGTACAGGTCTTCGAATCGATTCTTTTAAGGTAAGTGTCAAAGAAAATCCATTGAAAATTCTAAATGGAGAATTTAAAATAATTGACTTGTTTGTGAACGCAATGGGTCGAGCTGAAAATTTAATTTCGTGTTAAAAACTTAAAATTGTTTTAATATTGAAAAACTCTCTCAAAATGTTTTGTTTCAATTTTCGTTTTGATTTTTCACAAACTTTGAGAACACTTCTGTACGTCCGTGGGCATGCAATTTTCTTAACATTTCTTCGATGGCTTTGAAAGTTTACATATTCACTAGTATAATAATAAGCCATAGCGAGATATATTTATTCATCTTCATTTAATAATGATTTGTTTTAATTTAAATATTTACATTTTTGATGCATTCAAAGTATTTGATATGTATATTAATTGAACACGCAATTACTATAATTGAAAATCTAAAACTGTAAAACTGTTTTACTATTTAAAATTGTCTGTTAACATTTTGCTTCACTTTTTGTTTTAATTTTTTAGGTTGTTTTAGCATATACACATTTAAAAAACAATGTGTTGGATGATTTTTATGACTTTAAAATATACGTTAAATAATAGGTGATTATTTAATGGACAATTATTGGATCATTAATTTAATAAAAATTGTAAAATAATTAATATTTTCGTTTAGTATAAATGCAGTAGATCGAACCAAAAATCTTGATTTCCCTGAAAATGTTTTTAGTTATAATTTTTCTTTTGATTTGCACAATAATTTTTAATTCCGTAGCCCTATGTAATTCATTTATCTCATCAATAGCTTTAAAAATTTATACGTTAAATAACACAATGTACTTAATTTAGAGATAATTATTCCCTCCTTAATCAACTTATATTGGGTATACCATTAAAAATTTTAATGAAAAATACTAAAAGTATGGTAATTATTATAGGTTCCATTGTAATGGATTACATGGGAAATGTTATTTAATATTAAAAATTCAAATCAGTTTTGATATTCAAACATTCCGAATTACATTTGTTCTAGTTTTGATTTTGATTTTTCCATGGATTAGGAAAACAGTTAATTTGTTCAATATCTTTCGAATAATAAAATTTTGTTCGTTAAATAGTAAGATAAAGTGATTATGTAATTAAAGTAACTAATTTTTCATTATTTATCGTTTGAATATTTTATTTCTATCGAAATTCTATTAAGGTAGCTTAAAATAAGATGTTTTTGAATAAATACATAGTAAGTCAGAATTGTTTATATTTAAGGTGTAATTGTCATGAAGAATTAAATTATATTTCTATTTAAAATGTGTTGTTTATTAATCTTTTAAAATATAATATTAGTGAATTTAATCCCTCCTGTAGTTTTCTGTGTGATTACGTGATTTCTTTTTAAATTTAGTTGCTGATTTTTAGAAGTCCTGTTAATATATTCATATATATCAGCAATTTCCATATCAATAAATAAAAAATACTTATGTAATGTTTTCTAGAAATATTTGATATAAGTTATTGTATTGAAAAGTTTATTGATATTGTTCAGCTATTACAGCTCAAATTTATTCGTTTTATTCAGTTATATAGTGAAATAATTTCTAAATACATGTATTTGAAATCTTTTGTATGTTAAATGGACAATAAAATTTAATTTAGTATAAATTGGTAGTTTATTTTTTGATTTCATCATTATTTTATCAATTTATTTACTTCCTTTGTTTTCTGAAAGATATATATTTAAGTTTTTACTCTACATCCTTTCACTTACTAAACTGCGCTTTCTATTCTACCAGAGAAATATATTTTCTAAATAAGAATGATGATAAAATTTGTAACAATCGAAATAATAACCAATAATTAAAATGCAGCTAAAAAGAATTTTATTTAAGGTAAACATTAATAAATGTCGAAACCAACTGCATTCACAAATTTTTTTTTTAATGCTAATCAGAAATTAATAGCTTTATTAGGATTTGGCATTCTGCTAACTTATTTCACTGAATTAACTTGTAATTTATTCTTTCATAAAACATATTATTCTTTTTAAATATATTTATTCAATTTTCATTGTTTTCATTCTAAATGTAATAAATTTTTCAGGCTTCTCTCTTTTGTGTATAATCATTTTGTGTCATAATAGCATGTATTTCCATATCAAAGCATTTTTATATATTGCTTTTTAAATTGGTATTTATTTTACATTTATGCACTTATATATTTCTTTATTTAATATTTCTTATTTGTTAATCTAGGTGTTAACAACCAAAAATTAAAATAAATCGAAAATTATCTATATTCAGAAGTATCCCAGATAGAATATGTATAATCTTTACTACCATATAAAACGTTTAATTCTTCAATTTGACTTTTATTTCAATATTAATTTAAATATTCATGGTCAAGATTTTTTTGTATATAATAGACTCTTTTCTAGATAATATGAATTGAAATGTTTGAAATAATTGGAATTTTTCATATTTCAAGAAAATAATGTAAGTTTTATTTTTCTGGTTAAAATTCTATTATATTTCTCGGACAACTGGATTATTTTCTTTTAATTTTTGTGTCAAAAATATATTAAAAAATCAATTATTGTGACAATAAAGGAGGTAAAACACGTTAAAAACTTTAGTTTCTGAGAACTTTTACCTTCATTTAATGATGTTTTAATGATGTATATCATTTCTTTTTCACTTCTGATCATTATTTCTTTCAGCAAAAAGTCTAAAATTGCAGTGCTTATCCTAGTTAAAAAAAAGAATCCTCCGATTATAACAGATATTATCAATGCAATTAAATTTTGTGTAGAACTGTATAAATATTAACCAGAGATTTTAATATTTCGTTTTTAATATTTTATTTAAGAAATGCATTGTTATCCTATTTGGAAGTTAGTAGATTCGATATTTATCGAAACCAAAAGTTGCTATACTGAATGTGTTTAATTGCGTTAAAATTCTTTCAAGCTTAATATTTATCTCTAGTGTAGCGTTGAGAAATTAGTATCAGATGTCATCCTCGTCATTAATTTCAAAACTGTCCATGGTCGGTAGCTTAAACTAGCTAATCATCATGGCTTTATGCAGTGGAATCCCTTATCCTCAAATCATGAATAGAGAGGAAGTTTATTCAAGACCTTTTTAAATAACTGAAGATGGATTGTACGCTTTTGTCTTTTGCATGTACGTTATTCGAAGTATGTGTGTGACAGTTTTCTTGGCTTCCTCCCTTGCGATATGTGATTAACACCCTCTGCCTAAGAAAAATCCTCCCGTAAGGCAAATTGGTATTGTATGCTCAAAGAAGCCACACAAATTACAACTGTCCATTATGAGATGTTTAAATCATCAGGGTCTAGCTGTAAGACAATGCTCTTAATAGAAAATGTTTCAGATTTTATCTTGCCCACTATTAAATAACTAGAGACGGTTGTGCTGCCTTGCACATCAAAGATGATGTTTGGAGTTGTCAGTTTCCTCCTTTGTGTCTCGTGAATACGGTCCATTATCGAAGCAGAATTTTTCCAAAAAACAATCTCTGAAGTTGATACTAAACTATTCCTAATAATAAGGCATTTGGTTATTCTCTTCACGATAATACATAATTGAATATTATTATTAAGCCATCTGACAGTGTTAAGTTCATAAAGTCGGAAGAAATAAAGTATCAGAATTAAATTTCTATTTTTAAACTAAGCTTACCTGAATATGAATTACTAATGTGACAATATTTTAAACATTTGCAACATAAATTAACACAACTGAAGTGATAATATAAAATCTGTTATAAAGAATTGGAATTCCAGGCTCATTCATTTTTGCGATTTTATTTTCAAACCAAAACCAAGCATATAATTTATTAAATGAATTATAATAAATATAGTTTTTAATTAAACTGGAGTATTAATACGATTGAAGTTGGGACTTACACTGTAACAATCACTGGTCTGCATCATGCAACACAAGTGTAATGATGAAGAAAGTGCTTTAACGTCTAATAAAAGATTTTCTTAATGAACTAAAAGATGTTTTATTCAACGCCCGGCTATTAGGATTTCCACCTTCCAAGCACTAAAAGGGGTGGAAGTGATAGCACCTTATATAGTGGGGCACCCAGTGGGTGTGCCATTGGGGCTTTGAAAGTGGATGGGTCTTCTTAATTTAGAAGCAATATCAGGCAGAAGACTCCCATACTTTGCTTGGCACCACCAGAGGTATCATTTCATGTCAGTTCAATCCGACCACATCACCATATTTAACTGTCCTCGTCATCATTAGTAAATACTACGAACCTTCGATTGGTTTGGTATTCCAGCTTACTTCCTTTATTTATTGGGAACAAATGTCCTAATCAATCAGACCACTTCCACTTCATGAACTAAAAGCATTACTATATGTGATTCAGATTTATTCTTTTCCACTATAGAAATGTTTGCTAGCTTTAAATCTATATTTTTACTGTTCTTTTAAGAAATATATTTTACAGTATCCATTTATCTTAAAACAAAAGCGAGACATGAAAAATAGCGAATTAATAGAGAATAAAAATTTAATAGAAATTCTTGTTGTTTAAAATGGATGAATCATTAATCAGGAAAATAACAATGCAACATTTATAATATTTAAATTTCTAAGAATTGATTCTTAAATGCTCAATATATCGTTTATGAAGTCAACAAATTAAAATATTTTTCGTTGATGAAAACTTTTTATGCTAAGAGTATATTTAAAAAATAAATAAATAAAATAAAATAAAATAAAATCACGAATACTAGCATTTTGCCTTCTACTGAGTTTAATGAAAAATGTTATATTGAATATAAAATGTAATGAAATATTGCTGTTAATAAATATTACGTTTTTTAAACAGATTTTAAAAATAATTTCTTATAAAATACGTATTCTATGTATAAAATTTGAAATAATAGCTACATACTTATCACAATAAATGAAATTATATCGACAAAATTTTCATTAAATGTTGCATACAGGAAATAATAAAGTAATACAAAGCTTGCAACGTATAGAGTAAGAAAATTTAAAATCATAAATTTATAAAAAATTTTGAAAAAACTCTTCAATTGCATTTTTGGAGTTTTTATACAATTGTTTCTGTTTTAAGAATCCATATCTTCAATTTGGGTTCTTAAAGTCAAAAATAATTTTTGTTAGAATAATTAAAAATATTTAAACTATATGATTTTTGTTGTAATGAAACATTTTCTCACGTGAATAATGAACTTTACTGTATACCGGGAAATCAAGGATATAAACCTTTTTTAATTAAAAAATATGAAAGAAGATGTTTGATTTTGAAGAAATTAACTGAAATTTTGTCTTTAAATTGATTTATAATGAAGATTTATTTGTACTTATGAAAAGTTATTCGTTTTTATTTGTAAATAATTATGAAATTCAATTTTATTTATTTATTTATTTGAAAATATAAAGGACGTTGTTCATTTTAGCATGTTTTATAGAAATTAATTAAAAATTTATTAAATTTCTTGATATTATTTGTACAAAAATTACTTTTCAGACAGAAATTAAAATTAGTTTCGATTTGAATTTTAAAAGAGCAGCTTCGTTTATTACCTGCTACTAAGGATTAATCAGAGATGTGCATGTATTTTAATGATGAAAAACCATGCTGGCCTTAAGCGTCTGTCCTGCCGGCCAGCCCCTTAGAGATAGAGAGAATGAATTTCTCTCGGGGCTTCCCTCTTCTTTCCTTTTCTTGGACGAGTGGGTGGCTGGGAAAAGCTTGGTCGATGTCCACCCCTGCTCTCCCACCCCATCGTCATCCCTCTCTTGCAGATGCTTAACGATCCGCGGCGGACCTGCTTCTACCTAAGGCCTTAGAATTGACCATTAGGACTTTGGCCCCAGAACACGACGTCGCTCTTCGTCCACCCTCATCCACTACCCCTCTACCCTCCAATTGCAGACTCCAAAGCCTCCCCTTCTTCCATCCGCCCACCCTAGTTGAGCACAACACTATCCGCCTAAGGCCAGTAGCACGAGGAATGAAGATTGGTCAGAGTACCAAGAATGGACAGACTATTCTGGAATACAAGAACGCCAGCAGAGCAAAATATCCTTCTTCATTTATTTATTTTTTAGTTTCCTGATAGGGGTAATTTTTTTTTCTTGGCCTTATATTTTTATCCGTGCCATATTTTACTAAAGTTATGATGTAATTTCCATTAAATTTGCTTCCTTTATTCGTATTTTGTCAATTAGAAGGTAGAATAATGCAAAAAGAGAAATTATTGTTTGTAACTTGCTTAACCGTTAAAGGAAGCTTTGAAAAAATCAGCGTACAGTGAATAGAAAAGGAAATTTATATCAGTGAAATTTTTTAGAGGATGGTTCTAATGTTTTAGGAATTAGAAGGAAATATAAATCTTAAGATAATCACAGAAATTAAAAAGTACAATAGGAAAGGTACAGTAGAAATATCAAAAGCAAAATCTGTAGTTATTAATCATTAATTGTTAATCACACAAAACTGAAAAAAATTCTTATTAAATTTAATATATGGCATTTTTTTACCTTAGTAGAGTCACAAACTGTAGTACAGAATAAGTTACCAAATTCGTTTGAGAACGGAAGCATAGAAAGCATTTGATAGGTAGGTAAAAAAAAGAAAATAACCTTAAAGCTGTGTAGGAAAAATAATAGGCTATGTAGTTGGACCTACTCGTTTTCAGTCATCGGTTAAGTAAGAAAAGTTGAAATTATTAACTTTTTGACTATTTGGATTATATATATATATATATATATATATGCTTTCATTCAGCTTTAAATTTTAGGATAACAGACATAATGCTCTTCAATATAAAATATTAAGATTAATTTTGTATACATTTTATAAATTAAATATAGCATAAATTAACTTTGAAAATGATTAAACAAAAATATTATTCAAATTATCCTAAATATTTCTTATTAAACTGATAATATTTGTACCTTTTAATTTTTTAAAAATTAATAAAGCTGACTTCAATAAGTAGTAAAAGAAAGTTTCTAAGAAATGATTTTTTGAAATACAAAAAATTGATTTCTCTTTTTTTCCACATTTTAATGTTTAAAAAAAATCATATTTCTCTCTAACATAACTATATAAATGGGACCTTTTTTTAATATCCTAAAATTCAAAAATCAAAATAAATAGATAATCTTACATATTTCTTAGATGGAAACAAGCTGTTAACAATAGTTTTATAAAAATATATAATAGGTTTTCATGAGGTTGATAATTTTACAGTCAATTATAAAAACTGCTAAAATATATTCTAAATTTAATTGTGCTTTGTATGAAAATAAAACATGAAATGAATAAAAAAAAAATCAAGTTGAAGTAGAGCGCAAAGAATAAAATAAAGAAAGTAATATTTATTACAGATAACCTTAAGAATATAGGGTGAATTCAATTTTTTTTAATATTTATATTACTAAGAAGTTTGACAAAATTAATAGCTGAAGTTTAGTTCGAACTTTTTATATTAAGAGATTGTTTTATTTTTATCTCCATGTTATTCAAATAATGATTATAATACCTCATTATATTTGTAAACATTCGATGTTAAATTATTTCAAATAATATTTATAACGTATATTCCTATTATATTATATTATGAGTATTTGATATCTGAAGTATTTAAATATGTTCAGGCACAAATAATAAAAGTTATCTTGAATATATCAAAAAATTGAAATAAGAAATATTTTGAAACGTTATAAGATACTCTGGAGTATTCACTTTAAAATAAAACGATTCACATGGAAAACTATTTTATATAAATTACTTAAATAAAAAAAATTGTTTTAATTTCTTAAAAAATATGTGGTAAATAAAATTTATTCAACGTAAATAAATTAACAATCCGCTCGAGAATATTATCAAAGTAACAAATGCATGGTTTGTAAAATTTTAATGAAATTATTCATAATTTCATTATTTATTTTGAATGAACTTAAGTTATATATTATATTTTAATAAATATTTTTTGAGTACTTATTTTATTTACTTGCACAGCAGATTAATTTCTAAGAAAGACTTGTGAAAATTAGGCGAAAATTACTCATTATTATTGAAAAAAGTAATTAACAAATCATTGCAAAATAGAAGATTCTAGTACATTGTTAATTTAAAAAAAATAAAATACTAAATTATGATAATTAGTAATAAATTTATCTGTGTAAAAAAAGATATTAAATTTTTGAAATGCAGAACGATAATTGTTTTGTAATTATTAAATATGTATTTTATTAAATAAAATTAAATAAAAAATAGAAATCTAACTTAAATAAAGGAGAAACTAAATTTTAGAAGTTTTTAATTGTTTATCACTTAGAAATTTTATTGAAAATTTTCAAAATGAAGACGACGAAGTAATATAAAAAAAATTTAATGCTTTAGAATTAAAACATTGTAATTGAAAAGTTATACTTCTGCTGATTATTTTGTTCTTTTAAATCCACTTAATCCCATAACTTACAGAATAACAAATTAAAAGTGAATCCAATTGCCAAGAAAAAATGTTTTTTTAAAAAAATACAAGAGAAATTTGTTTTAAATAATGCTCTTAATAAACTTTTAATACTTTATCTGATTTTGGTTTATCCTTCTAAAAATATCTCCCCAAATCAACAAAATATCCAAAGCAATTCGAATCATTATTACAATTAAAAATCGCACTATACTAGAGAATGTTTGACAAAGAAAGAAAAATTTAAAAAAAAAAAAACTCAGCGTCGTTATTGAAAAAAATAAACAACTCAAGCGATGAGATTAACTGGGGCGTAATTAATCGCATTAATAACTTCTAATTAAAGGCGAGATGCGCGTAAAAATGAAAAATTTTTCCTCCGCTATATCCCAGGATTCCCTGCGCGATAAGTTTTAACGAAATCGAATATTTAGAGTGGCATGTGAGAAAAAAGTTTTAAATAAATAAAATCAAGTAAAAATATATCAACCAAGTTATCTGGTTATGAACGTTTATAGAAATCGCAAGCAATTAAAAGTCACTTTAAAAATGTGCAGGAACTAAACGCAACTGCTTTTCATGCGGTAGAGTATGTGTACCAAATAGCAATTTGTTGTTGAGAAAATATAAAAAACTGATAAAGTTGATTTGAAATTGATACAAATTAGCCTTCCTGTATTTTATGTTTCTTTTTATTTTGTAATTGCGTCTTCAATTTTAATTCTTCTTTTTCAGTAGATGAGGCGCAATTTAAAAAAGGAATTCATTAATTATTTAATTTATGATATTACTATTATACAAAAAGAATTCGTCGATTTATAATTATAAATTCTAGAATCATGTGACATTCTAATGCTTTTTTAAACAAAGAATTTTTAGATTGATTTAAAATTTCATATAATTGTGGTGTTTTAATAGAATAACTCTTAAAAATTATCTAAAACTTGAATTAACGAATTTTCCATTACAACTATTTAAACATACTTTAAAATTCCTCTTAAAATTGCAATAATTTTTAAAGTTGTCAAAATTTGAATGAAAATATAAGATATTTAAAATTTTCACTTTATAAGCTTCTAAATATTGCAAATTTTAAAATTAAAAAATTATGATCATCATTTTTTCATTCAGACATTTTCTTTCAGTTACATTCTTGGAAACAGGGATTTTTTTCATTTTAATTTAATTTTAAATTTTGTTAAAATTTGATAAAGAACAGTTTAGTTAAAAATAAAATTTAATATTTGGCGCAGTTAAAAATTATTGGTTTAAATGGTCTTATATGCCCGTTAAAATTTCATAGTTTTTTAATGCATTACAACTGTATTTCATGACTTAGAATTGAGAAGTCCACTCTTATGTCGACTTCATCACTTGACTAAGGTTTAAAAATTGCTAGTTGGTTGATTCTGTTAATTGATTCTATTAACTTGAATTCAAAAATGTATCTTAAATATTTGCCAGTTAAAAAATTGAAATTTGATTTTTATTTCTGATTTCATAAAATCGTATTTTGGTATAGTCTTCATGAAATTTTGTTAACATCCAACAAAATACCTCCATCTTTTACGAAAATTCTTAAATAGATTCTTCAAATATGACCATTGTTCTATAACCAGGTAACAAGATCAAATAGTTTACAAAATTATAATAAATT
>JAPDSC010010343.1:48530-79802 GCA_026290005.1 Latrodectus geometricus | reverse complement strand
CAGGCATAAATATTGCACACGACCATAGGGGACTCTCTTCGAATTATTTGTGAATTCTTTGAATATCTCAAAACCTATAAACAGTCAGCGATCTGATTTTTTGAAGTAAAAAAGTGTATTCCGATTGATGGGTACTTGTCAATTATTTATTTTTAGTTTCATATGAAATATTTATCTATCACCATGTACATAACAATTCTGTATTTATTAGTTTTTATTTATAGTAAAGTCTATAATAAAGATATTCTTTACAATAAAGATGTATATTTAACAAATCCTCCACAATATTTTGATTGAATGTTTTTTTAAATTATTTGCCTTGAAACAAAGTGATTCATTTTCAACAGCAGATTCTATTATCACTTTATAAATTAAAAAATATATATATTGTTTTAACTTTTATTGCATTATTTTTGTTTTTATTTGATATTTTGCAAATTAATTTGTTTTCATTTAAAAAAATCAGAACATTAAGTTATATTGAAGTGTATTCACTAGTCATTTTCAAAGTTAATTAACAAACAAAGAACATTGTTTTTAAATATGAAAACTTCAATTTTAAAATGAAATTGTTCCAAATTTATAAAACTAAATAAGTGTATATTTTCTTAAGGAAAGGATCCATAATTAATTTCCAATATTGGTACATACCTCAAAAGAACAACTATGATAAGTACATTGGTATGAAACAATATTCTAACACGTCGATTTTCGCATGTTATTGTAATATAAATTTCAATCAGAAAGCTGCTGATTTATCAGCTCAATGATAAGTATCATAGTGTATTTAAAAATTAATTTAATTTGTTTTATCTTGCATTTTTAGATTATACAAATGAAACAAAAATAATTTATTTTCGAAAAACATTCTCATAGAGTTGCTGATTCACTGTGCATATTCTAAATATTTACGTGTTTCTGTAATTTCACAATATAATTTTCAATTATACATTGATAAACTTAAACATATATTTTATAATTTATTGTATGAAATGATATACCAAGATTTGAAATAAAACTTAAGCAATTTGAATTAATAAAACTAGATTTAAGGAAACGAATGCAAAAAATGTGCTTTTTGAAAATGCTTCTTAAAATATTCAATATAAATCCAGGGTAATAATTTAATACAGTGCAATTTATATTATAAAAAGAATTGCTTGACTTTCAAGCCAAATTCACCACAACATAGATTGTGGGATGGTTTAGAAAAAAAAATTATTCATTGATGTTTCCAGTAAACCAATTTTTGCTGCTATTTTTATATTAATATCCTAATATTTTTATATTATCAATAGTTATTCTTATCATTTATTTCTAAATACTAATTACATGTTAAACAAACCTTATATATATATATATATATATATATTTATAAGCGCGTTAGTTATAATTTTTAGAACAAAAGCAAGCATAGTTAAAATTTATTAAGGATTAAAACGGTGATGTGAGCTTGTTTGAGTGTGTGAAAGTTCAGAAAAGGACAATGTTTTGAATGATTGATGAAACTTTTCCGCTATACATCAATTATAAGAGGCATATCTTTTCTTGGTTATATTGATGTATTATAGATTAGTTCCTATATCCCACTGGAAAAGGTTATTTAAATCTTCGATTTTAGCAGGAAACTTATATCCATAACAACTCCAACTTTTGTAAGACACTTTTTCTAATTATATGCTTAGATTTCAAATTATATTATTATTATGGAATTGATTTTATAGTTACAATATATTTTTTAAGATAAGTTTCGAATTCTTTAATTTAAATTGCATTTTTTAATTATTATGTTTTGACATTAATTCATTTTGCGTGAGAATATTATTTTTTTAATGTAAAAATGTTTTCTTCATTTATTGTACATAATTAGAGTATGTACTAAAATTTCAGGTTATTACTTTATGATTTTGAAATTTATTATAAGAAAAATATTTATTCTCATCTATATTTGAAACTTTAAATTTTGAGAAGGATTATATTTAATTACTAATCTCTTTTGTTTCTAGCGATTTATCATTTAATACATACGTCTAATTGTACACTTTCTAATTTGAATGATAAAAACGTGCATTTTTATTTATAACATCTGAATTTTGCTTAATTTATATTGTAGCATCCGGAATAATCAGTTGTTTTATGGATTATAAAAGAATTTAAAAGTTTAATTTTGAATCCTAAATTTCAGAGTGTATATATATTGAATTCAAATTGATTATTTGTAAAAAATATTTTTATTTTGTAGAAAACTCAGATTTCATAGTAAAAGTTTACGTATTATCTTCCTGAAAATAATTATTTGAACTTTTGTTTTTCTTCCAGTTACCAAATTCATTAGTTCAATACATTTTCATAATATTAAAAGTTTGAAAATTATCGCTTTTTAAGATGTATTTAATTCAATAGATTTTGCGGTTTTTTGAAAAGTTCGTTTTGATAAATGAAGTGAGTGTTTAATCAAGATTCAAGCGGTATTTAATTATTTTAAAATTCCATACTTTTGAATGAGAAAAGATGTTTTCAATGAGATTAATACACTTCGTGTTCTTACAATGTATCCATATTTATCATTAACTATCAACTGGGTGTATTTTTATAGTCTCTGATAAGTGAAAATCATAATAATGTCATATTAACCTGAATCAATTTAGTGGTGATTTTGAATTTAAATACTAATTTTTGAATTTAAATACTAAATTAATAAAATTAATTACTAGAGCTTAATTTATTAAGGACTACAATTTACAATGGATAGATATCACACAAACTCTACAATTATCCTCGCATATGTAGAGGGTTAAATTCACGAACTATTTGTTTTAAACATTAACCTTATATATTTTGAGAGTGTTTTTTAATTCAAAAATTATTTTAATTTATATTAATTACTACAATTTAATTTGTAAATGTTTTTTAATTTTGCGGTAATTAGGATAAATATATATATTTTAAATTATTCTATTTTAAATAAATTTAAGGAGAAGCCATTGTTATTTTATCTCATTTTGAAAAATAATTATGATGTATGTTAATCGCTAGAATTATTTTTTCTAAATTAGCATTTTAAAAAATAATTTGTATTGCTATTAAAAAATTATTGTTAAAACGGATAATTATTATATTATTAACTTAATTAAAATTATCAAATTTTATGTAAAATTAATAATTCTAAAATTTTAATTAAATATATATCTAAAATTATAGTTAACATACCCAACAGAATGTCAATAATATAAGAAAAACCTGAATAGTCGTAAGATTTTAAATTACTTTTTCTTTATATTGGTATATTCTCATAGGTTCTCTTTTTATTATTAAAATTCGTCACTGATTTCCTTCTTTGTTAGTTTCTAATTAAAATATAATTTTTATATTTATTCTTGAAGTTTTTAGGTTCTTAAATACTCTCTTTAAGCTTATTTTATTTTGTTTTAATAAAAATGCAAATTTTGAAATTATGAAGTGAAAAAAATTTAGGAACTCATATTGAAAGAAAAGCAAGTGTCAGTAGGTTTGTGATTCACTTAAACGCTTTTGCTATCTATGCTGATATTTAAATATGATATTTTTAAAAATATCCTTTGAACTTAAATTTGATTTTGTATAAACTATCACAAATTTCAAAATCTTATTTTACAAATTTTAAAAATTAAGTAATGTTATCTATATATACATACATATATATTATAACAGAGTAAATTTCTGTTCTAGAATTTAATTTAATAACAACGATTTATTTAATTAATTTTAATTATTTTTAAAACAGTTTAATCAACCAATCAAAGATTTTTGTAATAATATTTACATGTCTATAACAGTTTTTTCAATCAAAATTTAAAATCTTGAATTTGATCACACTAAACAGCAAGTTGTTTGAATAGAACTTCTCAGGAAACAATTAATATAAATGTTAAATGTGACCAAAATAAATAAAATCTCAGTTGTTGCTACTTGCTTATAACGTGATATGAAATCTAGTCTTCATCTTAAAAAAAATCTTATAACTTGATCATTTATTATTTGATCTTTAACAATTGATAATTTATTCTTGACTTATTAATTGATCTTTAACAATGTAAATTTGATGAACCTAATATGTAAATAACACATCTTATTATCATATTGTCTTTTTTGCAATTTTATATATTCTGTATTGTTCTTACGATGTCAAAGCATCTTTGAAGTAGGATAAGAGTAACTCAATATTCATCTTAAGTACATTAAATGACTTTGACTGATGTTTTCAAACCAAAATCTAATTATGATATTAACATCTATTCTTTTAAGACCTAAGCATCTTTGTGAAAAAGTCATTAATCTCAGATTAACTAAAAGAACAATGGGGATGTATCAACATAGTAATCTTTAAATGGATTAAAATTTGAATGTGTAACTTTCAATTTATAAAACCGTATTTGACAGAAAAGCTGTCATTTTCACCACAGTATAAAGCAGCATATTTAAATGGACAAGAATTTAATCATGTTTACAGCGTTGTGAAAATGTTCCACTCAATTATATTATGGTTGGTTTAAATATTGTGTGGAGCATGGGCGAAATTTCCGTAAAATTAAAAGATTGTATTAAAAAAATTTGGAGGAAATTGTCTCTTTAATATAAGGAAATTAGCTCATAAATATGTAATTGAATTTATCTGTGTTAGTCTATGAAAGAGACCTTCCGTTTGATCAAAGTAAAAGAGATTTATCTAAAGAAGAATGTGTGCGTGTGCTTTTTGTTCACTTATGTTATTTTTTCTGTAGTATTTAACATTAATATGTTATGAAAGTAAAATACCTAGACTTATATTGCTATACATTATTATATATTTGTCCATAAATCTCTCCTCTCATTAAATAAAACGTTAGTGAAATGCATAAGTTTGAATGCAAGCATTAAAAGTACCATTAAATTTTACTTTTAATGTTTGAACTTTCCTAAAAATAAAATTACAAATTGTTTCTTGATTTTAACATTATATTTAAGAAACTATTATATTGATAAAACACAGTAAATTTTTGAGAATAAATATTTGGAAAATGTTTTCTTTAATTTTGCTGTCTTTAAATTATTTAAAATTTTAAATATTAATGAATGAGGAAATTTAATTTACTCATACACATGATTTCCATTTTTGAAAGTTTTAAATGAAATTTTATTTTGTAACACAAAATTAAGTACTTTTTTATATTAATTTGTACAATAAGATCAAAATTTTAATAAAAATATAGTGAATAAAATTTTATAATTTTTGAATATATAATTTTTTTAAGTTTAAAATTACAAATGTATTATTATTAAAATATATTAAGAGAATGAATTGTAATTTTCATCACAGTTTCTATATTATTAAACTGCAATGAATAATAATTATTTCAACTTTAAATTATTTATTTTTTCCATATAAACTAAAGAATTGAATAAAGGAAACCGCTAAAACAATTTGATATAGTTTAGTAATTTGATTTCAACAACTGTCCTGTTTGCATTCGTGTTCAATAGTATAAAATAGTTTTATAACACAAACTATAAATACAATTTGAAACTCGATTAAAGTTTTTACTTCTCAATGTTTTGTGAAATAAAATATTTAATCCATTATTTGTTTCAAATATTTATTGTTTAGCAGTTCACACTGGCATTTCCTCGTATATTTTTATGTTAGCTGTAGTTGCAGGGTTAACGATCTTACTTTGAATTCAAAAGTTCTTTGATACGATTATCACCTGAGTCAAGGGTATTTGGACCTATTTGGAATTCCACTTTATGCAATATGTCCTGAAATATTCAGTCCCCGAATGAAATAAATAACCCATGAGTGGAAATTAAACCCTGTTATTTTTAAAATCATGTGTTTGAATTTCTCTCTTTTTTTAAGTGATTATATCACAGAATTTATTTATAAGTACACAGTATATCAAAAACATTTAAGGCTTTTAAGTGGATATAAATATATTGCCAAAAAAAGGTCTGTAACCTTAAAGTATTACAAAGTACCAAAATTGTTGGCCATATTAATTTCATTTTATAAGGGTGGATGCTTTATATTTAAACTACGTCCATGCTACCGATTTATTTCCTAATTTGGTGATTTTTCAAAGGAAGTAAAAGTTTTGTTTCATTAAAAATTGTGATTCTGATGAACCTCCTTTTTTACTGCTTCAGTTTGGGAATTGTTTCGTTTTTGTTTTAAAAAAAGCTTTCTTAAAACGTCATAGAAATATGACTAACAGAAATCTATGACGTGGCACACAATCAAAAGAATTGAAGTCATATAAAAATAAAATAGCGTTATGATTGCTGTTGAAATCGCAGCAAGTGTCATTTTAAGCCTCAGAATGGTTTCTAAGAAGTAGGGAATAGACGTCGACAAGAGTAAGCTCCTGTATTTGCTACTACAGCGAATGATGAAAGCAAAGCCACTCATTTGCAAAGGCAGTCCGTTTTCGCAACAGGGAGTTACAAGACTAAAATCTAAAATAGGTTCCTACTAGATGGTTTCTGTGCACATATGTTAATTTCAATGATTGAGTTTACTTCAACGCATCTTGAAAAAGATAGATTGCTAAACCTCCTGATTGAGTTCAAGTGATTGAAGTTAACTGTTCCTTACTGATTGAGTGTGACACTGAATGTATTTTACCAGAAAAGAGGAAGGGACTCAAAAAAAATCTATATTTATTAGTTAAAAATCACATTACAGCCAAGGTAGGTTGTCAATAAGTGCCGGGATTGGCATTAGCGTGAATGGTATTCATTTGATACTGAGAGATTTTATGTCGTATTTTATGCCTTGAAGTAATTAGGATTCCTTTTTTAAATCATGCTATTGTCAGTCATTAATCAGCTCGTTCCACTGCGAGCATATTGAAACTAAAACAATGTGTATAGTATTGATTAAAGTTTTGTCCAGAATATTTGAAATATATTCTGGGATTGTGAAACATGTTTATCATTTCTAAAGTTCAGGAAAAGTGTTGTTCAGGAATAAAAGAAATGTTTCCACTTCAATATCAAAAATAACTTTCAGCCCCATGCTAAATAGTTGCATCTCAGTCTCAACTGTCCAAAAATACTACACATTGTATTAAGTGATACTACATGACATATTAATATTTACACATAAATTTTATTTTTATAACTTAAAGTAAATATTTAAATATTCCATCAAGTGTTTCAATAACATTTATTCCTTAAAAGCTATATTTATGATATACTCTACAAGATATGGTACCCTTTGAGCATTATATAATATTAAATTTCTTAAATTAAATACAATTTCTTGTATTATGGCATTGTGTTTTGGAAATCGTATTTTATTTCACTAAATTCATTATAGAAATCTTTTATTGAAAGAGCTAAAAGAATTTTTCACTTTCATGAAAATAATGACTAAATGACAGTTTTATATATATAAATCGTTCATATCATCCTACCATGTTTGATTTTTAACAGTTTTATGTTTAAAGTAGTTTTGAGAAAATAGTAATAATAGGCTTTTAATTCTATACGAAAAGTATTTTTTATCAGTATTGCTCATTTAATGTAGATTTATATGAAAATGGTTTCGATTTCATTCATATCGTTTTTGAACAAAAATTATCAAAAACTCACTGCCATGTTCAAATATGAAAATGATCATTCAAATTTTAAGTACAAACTTAGAAATTTCAAATAATATATATAAATTAAATCCTGTATTTGGATAATATTTTGAAGTTAAATAAAAATGCTCTGTATTAAAATATCTTAATGATTCCGTTGCTGATATAAATAAAATATATTTCTGCCAAAAATTAAATTTATATATATAACTTAATAGCTTGTTCTTATAAACCTTAAAAATTAAAATAAAATTTAAAAGCTACAAATTCTTGAAACTAGGTGAAAATTTTCATGTATTTTATGAAATATTATATTTTCAAAAAATTGTTTTGGGTTATATTTACATTCAAATGTAGAGAAGAATAATTGGTGATTTTTCAGTTCATGTAATATATGCATTATGTACATACTTATACTACTGAATTATATCAGAAAGAAAGAATTAAAAAGACGATATTTATTACGGAAATCTATTACACTGAAATAAAAATTAAAATATTCCCAGAAATTTGTAAGGAGAAACTTTTGAAAATTAGTACTTCGATCAACCACATATAGCAGCAACAGTATTGTTTATACACATAATCATTTAGTTAAACGAGAATATAGATGGTACCTGCTTAATTAGCTTCAGTACCATGCCACGTTTTTATCGATCTTATCACTTTCTTAAGTTGGAGGACAATCAATCGACAACTATTGCCTGGATAATTAGTGAAAGATCTGGAGAACAATCTGATCAGGAAAGCAACCAAACATTTTCTATGACATGGAGGATTCATATGTTCTTGAAAATTATGCGATTCTTTATCATCCCACTGAAAAATAGTATTCGGCAGAATTTAGAGAAGTGATAAGGCCACAACATTTAACATAACAGCGATAAAATGGCTATAGTTCAAAGTGCCATCTGTATGAGCAGAAAGGAACTATATATCTAAATATAGTAACCAATATTCATGCATTGCGAATGAAGCACTCAGAAAACTATTTAGTGCTTTCTCTCGCCAAAGTAACTAAAAAATACAAAGTAAAAAAACAATCTTCATATTTTCAGCAAAGTCTGAGAATATAGCTTCCATATAAATATTAACTTTGTAGTTTGCACATAAAATACCTTCATAAGCATAGGAAAATTAAATCCAATTCAAACTTACTTTATTTGATTAAGAAATTCATTTACTACAATGATGAATTATTATGTTATTCATGATTATATGGAAAAATTAGATGTTAAAAAAAGATGTGTGTTTTTGCTTGATCGACTCCTGAATTCATAATTTGGATCTCCTTCATTGACCAGGATGCTGCAATTCATCATTAATTTTTCGCATTTTCCTTGTCTTACAGGCAAGTAATAAAGCAAAGTCATACTTAACGAAGATCGATTCTGATTATTGATCCCGGATTGTATTAATTAAGACTCCCCCTCCTTTTCTTCGGGATCGTCTTCGGAAGATGCCCCTCGGCATCATTTGCCAGATTCTGGCATTCATTATTCTTCAGGGAGAGGGGATCGTTGTTGAAAAATCAAGTAGAAAAATATTCCGTTCCCTCCTGAAGCGATCTTTCTGAACGAAATTGATAATTCTGTCCAGAGAATCTTCACTGTATTTTTCACCCAAGAAGCCAAACAAAAGGAAATCCTGCGCAACAGCAAAAACTGATATTTCATACAAAATGCGTGCAAATTGCAAAGACTTTTTTTTCCAACTTTAAGTAAATAACTAAATGAGATTTCAGTTTTAATTTGAAGAATATAAAATTATATTTCTTGTTAATTACTATCCAAAGCTTCTATTATCAGTTGGATAATATAACGTGTATCTCATATAATATTTTTAGCCTTCCTTTTTTAATTAAACAGCAGAATAAAAATTTAATCAATGAGAGAAAACTAAATTTATTTCCCAGAGGGGAATTATATCTAGAAAAAATCATAAAAATGCAATATAATTGAATAGTAAACTACTAATAAAAATCTAGATAGTAAAGTCACGGCACTCAAGTACGGCTTCAGAAATCCAAAAATAAATATTACAGACAGAAATCATACAGATATTTTTGTCATTGGATCACATTATATGTTAGTATCTTATGTTCAGAAATACAAAAAATGTATCAATAATTCTTTTTTCTTTTTTTGAAAGTTAAAAAATTAAATTGAAAAAGACGGTATAATTTTAAATTTACCATTTTTCTTTAAAATATTGCTATTACAGCAATTGTAACAATAATTTAAGAAATGATTAATCAATAATGCTGCCATATAAATTCTGAGTTTCTCCTTAAATATTTTTATAGAAGCCCTCACTAGAACAATGAATTTTTTAATTCATTGTTCTAGTGAGGGCTTCTATAAAAATATTTATGGCTTTGTTCTGATTCTTTAAAACATACTTGTAAAAGTCTAATATATTATGTTGTATTTACTAATTATTGATAAAAATGTATTCGTTGAAGTTTACATCTGCAAAATCTTTGACTTTCTGGTTAGTTAAAATGATTCTTATAATTGTATATGAAATATATTACAAATTTTTTTCTAGACTCAAAATTTATTTACATTAGAAAAATTATATGCATGTTTTTAATGATTTCAAAGGTAGATTTTTTTAAATAAAATACTTTCATGTATCTTTTTTCTATAATATATGAATAATAATTTATAATACTTTTCAGAGAGAAACTGGTATTAAGCTTTCGGGGGAAGAAAGATATTTATAAAAAATATCGATATTTACTATTTACTAAACTTTTTTAAAAATTCTTTTTGGCACAACGAAATAAAGTCACGTGCTTAGATAAGTTAATTCATATAATTTGTTAAGCGCTAGAAAATACTCTATTATTAAAGTCATAAATATTGCATTTAATACACGTTTATTAGGAATAGTTTGTGAAAAACATGCATCACAATAAACAAAAATAATTCACTTTCAAAAATTGAAAATATCATTATTAAAAAAAAAAAAAAGATTTTGAAAATATAGAAGACAAAGAAATCTAGTGTCATGAATAGTTTCTCTTCATTCTTTTTGATCGAGCTGAGATGGTAATTTTAAAAAAGAAATAACCATAGAATTACATTCTTGAAGCGAAAAAAGTAAAGGAATGGAATTTCACATCGTTTAAATCATTTACGCAGTAAAAATATAGATATTGATATTTTATAAATTTATGTACTAGATATTGATATTTTGTAAATTTTTTTTGGCATCAGCAATGAATTCTTCAATAATGTCTCATTTGTATTTTCGTGAACATTACATAAAAATTACTGCATTACTGCTCTATAATTACTAAAATAGTTATATAATGCATTTTATAAGTATAAAATCTTGGAATACCACATTTACTTAAATACCAACTAAAACTCCCTTACAGTTTAAAGAATGTGTACATGAATTTAAAAAATAGAGACAGTTACCAAAATTTATAGAAATAAATTTACTATGTAGATAAACAAAAAGTTCTTATAGTAATAACATTTCAATTCCAAAATTTCTAATTATTATGCACATTTATTTTCGCAGTTTATATATTCTTTATAAAATAACTAACAAAATTAGAACTAATATAATAAAATGTAGTGTGCATATAAGAATAATATATTTTGATTATGAATTATTTCGTTATTAATAAAGAAACTATATCCTTTTTTTATGGACACTAATATTTAAATTTTTCACCATTTCGTTCTAAAAATTGTGGAAATTGAAGATATTAGCACATCAAATTATGTCCTTTTCAAGCAGCTTTTATCAAACGTACGCTTATCGCGTTTAATATATTCAAATAAAAAAAATCATTTATTCCTTCAACTATGTTCCAGATCCCTTCCAAATTTAAAACTCAACTCAGTGAGTGAGAGCTGCACATCCAACCAGAGATATCCGGTCGTTTCTAGAAATCATTTTAATCTCAAATTCTCCTGACTCTTCTGTCCCGGGCCTGACCATCATTCCGCGGCGCTGACCATAGTCCGAGAAAAGACGGAGGAAACGAAGCAGAAGCGGAGAAACCACGGAATAAATAAAAGATGGGGAGTACACCACCTCTTCACCCCCGCAGCTTCCGATAAATGTGATCAGTATGCTGAGCGAGCCTTGATGGAAGAGATCGTTTACTGCTGACCATCGGTCAGTTCCCGAGGTCTCCTCTATAATGACCCCTGCCAAAACGATTATCCAATCTTCGTTCTGAGGCCTTGGTTACTAATCGTCTGGTCCCTTCTCTCTATGCATTCTTTCGTCCCATAAAAGGGATACTATTTTCGGATCCGGGTAGAAGGATTTTAGTCTTTATGGGAGTATTTTGGATATTTTTTCAGCAATAAATATTCAGGATCAAGGTGTTTTATTTCTTTTCTAGCCGCAAATACATCTTAAGTACAGTACCTAGAAATTCAAAGATAAAAATTTTCATCGATTCCGAAAGTATATTGATTATAAAAATAGAGCATAATATATCAAAATGTATTTTGTATAATATTGCATTTATTTCAATGTTTGAAACTCAGTTGTTAAATTAAAATGAAAGAAATTATTTGTGTTTCTCATTCATTATACGATAGTAATTTTCGTATTTACATTCACTGGATTTCTATAAATCATTGTTTTGCGTTAAAATAAATTAAATTTTTTGAGAAACGTGATATATTAAATTTTTACTTTCATAATAGATCATTTGATGTAATGCTTTTTACGTCCGTTCATTGAAATTTTACAGACTTATTAAAATGTGCAGTACTTGCTATTTTTACTATCTTTTTTAATGCAAAGAAAAAATTTATCAATGAAAAAAGATTTTTAAATAAATTAATTGCGAAAAAAAATTAATTGATAAATTTGATTGTTAGTCACTTGCCCTCTCATTCACACACGGGCACACTTGCAATATTTGAAAAGTATTATATATGTATATGCATATAATTAATATATATATATATATATATATATATATATATATATATATATATATATGTTGCATATTTAAAAAATACAATTTATTCTTACCAAATTTTTATCTTTTTGTAAATTTTATTTTCTAAATAAAGAAAACCATCCATCGTGATAATTGTTACACAGAAATCAAAATCCAAATAATTGAGTTTATTAGGTGCTTGAATAATATATGCCATGAATAATAAAAAAAAAATAAATGTATTTATTAACTAATAATAATGAATAACTAATATACATATAAATAAGGAGAATGATTAATATTATATAATAATTAAAATGTATTTCTGAGAAGTATTTTAATTTTTACGTTGTGAATGTCTGGGTTAGTAGGAAAATGATAATTACTTTTTTTAGTTTGTAAACAGTTTTTCCTTCTTAGAAAACGTCAAATTTTTTCTTCAAATGAACTGTGTGAAAGCTTACACAATGGATCTTTATTATACACATTTACTTTCTAAAAATTGGGTAGCTATTTTTGAAAAAAAAAAATTATTTTATTTAATAAGTTAATGAGAAGAGTGAGAATTCATGCGGTGTTGCTTTTATTGAAATTCTTCAAATTAGTGATAGAATACTGTAAAATCCCTTCATGAATTAAAGTACATAACCGGGAAAAATCTTTTTCTCTACTGAACTTTCCTCCTGAAATTTGAATATTTTTATAAAACTTCCATAACATATTGATTTGATTTTTATTCTTGATTGATCATTATTCTATTTGACCAAGATATTTGCTTTGTGCTCAGCATTTTAAATACTTAAAAAACACGAATTATGCAGTGTTTAAATTATGATTTACGCATATTAATTATCTAACCAAGACTAACTTTCATATATTCATCAAAAATGACAAATGAAATTTTTCAATCAATCTTTTTCATGTATTATTGTAGAAATAAGTAGCTATTGCGTGTGTGTGTTTTTTTGATTAGATAAGATAAATTTTCTTTTATATTGAAACCCTGTAATTTTTTAAACTTCACTCAAAAAATGTTTCGTCTTTCAATCCTTTCCTGCCCTATATAATTTCATATAATTGATAAAATAATCTTTCAGATTTTACAGAAAATTAAAATTGATGCGAGACGTTTTCCAAGCGATCCTCACGATTCAATGATCTGCCGGATTGGATTTCGCCCGGACGAAATTAAACTACCGTTGCTTGGAGGCCTGTATCCGATATTAAAAATTCTCTCGCCCCCTCCTCCACACTTCTTGGTATCCTCTCCATTCGGAAACATGTATATCCCTTAGAAGCAGCCATTCTTCTCGGAGTTACGAAGGACGGCAATGATAATAATAATGCTAACAGGGGGCAACAACGGCAAAAATAAGAAAATAAGAAAAAATTGAAAAGTGAGGTGGATGAGCGCGCACCATCGGTTGGAAGTTAAAACGTCTTCTTCCACCCTACGTCGTCACCAGTTAGTTCACTTCAATTGGTTTCGCTCATTTCAAGAAAGCCGGAAGACAGAATTGCTGCCACTCCCCCTACCTCCACCCTCACCAACCCCTTCCCCACCCACGCCATCTCCTCAAAGGCAGAGAGAAAGACCCTCTTGCCTTTGAGTTTCCTGCATACATCTCTTCTGGTGGAAAAAGAAAAGAAAAGAAGACAAAAGGGGATTCCTAACGGCGACCGTGGCCGCTTACTAGCAACTTTCCGCTTCAATTCTCTCTCCTTCTCTCTTCTTGAGTTCTTGCCCCGTATGGAACTGCACCACCCCATCCCCGACAGACGACCCCCTCTTTTCCGACACCCGCACAAATGGGGTTGCGGAACCGTAAACAATTGGAGAAGAGTTTCTTCCCCCACCATCTCTTCATGCCCACCCCTCCTTGGTGGCAGTAATGAGGGACTAATCATTTGACAAAGGCTTCACACGAGATTAAGATCGATGTCTCTCTTCCTCTCCCAACTCCCTCGCCTTTTCTTACCCCTCTCACCCTTTCTTTCTTCCCTCTTGGGGTCCTAAAAGACATCCTTACCCAACGACACTGTTCTCTTCATCTATCTATCTCACCAAGCAGATATGTCTCTTCCTCGTTTTTTTTCTAATGAATTAAACTTTTCCAACCACACTGCACCTTCACGGCAACCGGCTTTTCCATTAGGACATCTGCATTTCCAATTAGAAATACTTCGAACAGTTCGAGAAGGTCCTAGAAGAGAATTCCTTCTCTGTCTCCTTTGCAAGAGGAAAAGAAAGAAGGCCAAGAGAGAGAAAGGGAAAAAATATATTCAAGAATTGGATTCTGGATTGGTACTGGAGATTTTTCCGAAAGGGAATGAATTCCCTTCTCTCTCCCTAGTACCTATAGTACAGATGCAGGTGCTCTGCACTTCAAAAACTCTAATTGGATTCCGAGAAGGCAAGGTCTAACTGTAGCACTGATTGCAGGGTCACATAGTAAAGGAATCCATTACCCAGAAATGTCTCTTCTAGTTTTCGTTTCCACGAGAAGAAAAAATATCACTCCCTCCCGGCTGTTATAGTTTCTTTTTTATTTCATTTTAAGGGGTAGACCAATATCTCTTTTGGAATTCATAAATGCTAATAGCTCTTGGTTTAAAAACGAAAAAAAAAGGAAGGAAATTTCCGTCTCTCGCATTTCGGACCTCCAAAATTCTTTCACCGGATATTGTTAGCAAATACCGCGAAGTAATTTCTTCGGGATTTTCATTTTCTTATTATTTTGGATGAAGAAATTTCAAGTTTTCACAGCCAAGAGTTGGTTTGTTTATAAATATTTATTTCACCTTGTTTTTGCTGAGTATTTCAGATTAAAACATACATGTCATATAAACTAATTAGGGATTTTAGTTTTGAATTATGTAAATGGAAAATTTTTTCAAACATAGGAATTTTCTGAAAGAAACATCACATATGAAATTCTTTCCTTTTATTTAAATTTAAAATGAAGTAATATTTTAAAATTCAATACGAAATTTTGCTAAATAAATTCCCTTATCAGATTAGTTTTACCCAATTAAAGGATGTTTTTACATTTGCATTTCTGAGCTTAAGTTAAAAAATGTAAGATAAAACTTTATATCAAGTATCCAAATATTAGTTTATAATTTTCGCTGAGAAAATTATTTAGCTAAATTTGTTGTTTTAAGATAAATATTTAAATATTCAGAAAAAAATATTTTATATGAATACTTGTATTATATAAAAATTGAATCTTATGGTTCATTAAAATTATTTTTTAAATATATTTAATTACAAAAAATGCAGTTTATATTTTTATAGATGCAGAACTTTATAAAATATATGCAAAATTAAGGGCAAGGAAATTGTGTATACAGCAATATATTGAAATTGTGTATACAATAGTTTTCTGAAGAAATAACATAAGAGTAAACAGCACATCTGTATCGTATCAATAAGAAATGTATGAATATGATAGAAAATGAATTTTCCAAAATGGAAATTTATGTCCAGAGAAAAAAGTAAATTTGTTTTGATTTTTCTTATAAGGCATGGGTAAATAATTCCTAAGATATGGTAGGAAAAAAGAGGAATAAAATGTGCTCTTTATTAATCCCATGTATTTAAAATTGGATTAAAATGATAATGAACGATAAGTGTGAAAGCAATTTTATACGGTTTATGTGCAATGTAATGCTATATAATTGTTAATATATCATGAGTTTTTTCGACTTCCTTATTTTATGTACATTCTTCGTTTTAAGTCCAATTTCATCATCATTTAGTCATAGCTGTGTTTTAAAACGCAGGAAAATGTTTCTGTAACCATGATGTAAATATACTTTTTAATAATCACGAAATTTCCTTCAAATGCTTAAAGATCAGTATTCATTGACGATGTTGCTTGAACTTATCTTAGTAAATATTATTTTTCCTGTTATTTACCAATTTTTTCTGATTACTCACTGCTAATTTTTTTAAAATCTAAACAATGTATGTTTGTAGATATATTTAAATGTTTAATTCAATTGTCATATGCTAAAGAGAAAATGGAAAAAGCCTGAAATATTAAATCATTATATATTAATTACTATTTTTCCCATGCCAATCAGAAAATACCATTACAATTGTAAATTCTTTAGTGTAAGATGTATCTAACAATATTTATCGTATGATGGATTCTATCTTTTATAAGGGGAAAATGCGTGAGCCGGTGTCTTTTCTGGTTTGTTTGCATACTATTCTTCACGTGGTCCTTTTATTACACCATTCAATGGAGAGGTAAAGACCATTAGGTTGGCAACTCAACAACTGATTTCTAGGTGTGAGAGTTTTGATAAGACTGTTATCTTATCAGAATCAAGTCTGCAATTCAAGATATCATTTCTTGGAAACCAATTGATTAACGAATCAAAGACTATATTTCTAGTAGTTTAAGCATATTGCAATCCCTAAATAAAAATGCTATTCTAAAGTGGGTTCCAGTCCATTGGGGAATACACTGAAACAATTCTACTGGCTAGAAATGGAAACGGAATACTACAAATTCCACGGGATCTCCTTTCCCTTACTCTACAATAGTGCAAGTTATTGAAGAGCGTATGTATAATGACCTCTGATGCAGGCAAACAAATTTAAGAAAAACACTGGAGAGAATCATTTTTAAGTATCCCATATGTCCCTCGTCGATTTGCTGCTGCAGATTTCGTCTATAGACAGAGCCAAAACTACCTTCATTCTGACTCAAAATTAAGATGTCCCTATACTGAGTACTAATCATAACCCATCCCAATGAATGTCTTGAAGTGCCTGAAGACTTATTTGAATGGTATTGGCTGTTAACAGCGAAAATTCAAGCTTTCCAGTCAGTTTGATGTGTTGACTTCTTCCATGAATTTTTTTTTCTATATTTCGACGTTCATGCTGTTTTGTTCTTTCTATGTTTTTGTAATGTGTGTGCTTCACACACTAATCAATGAAACATGTTCAAGTGCTACTGTTGAAACAAAAATAAAAATATTTATCGTATGATTATACAATTCAAATGTTCTTGCAAAACTTTTCTAGGATATTTGGGTTTAGTATCCCAGGAAACGGTCACAGTTGTCTCAAGAATACTTTTGAAAATAGATCAACAAGAAAAATTTTGACCAGTTGTCTTTTATCCAAATGCAAAACAGACGATACAATAGAAACTCTTGTTTAAGTCATAGTTTGCAGATGAGATGTGCATTACAGTATTTAAAATCTTTAATCCAAATGTCCTGGAAAAGTTCTCCAAGATATTTCAATGTTTTTGTATTTAAGAATCGATTTGTCCATTTATAAGCAGAAATGCATGTGTTCATATTTTCTGAATTCACAGTGAATTTGTTTTCTTGGGGCTTCGTACTATAAAGATAAAATTCTGTGCATGTGCTACACTATCCACTTTGAAATGTCACTTATTATATAAATCGATATTTAATTCAAAAATAAACTCATCTGCGACGATTAAGACCTTATTCAATGTTCTTCTTTTATTTTCCAATTATTTTTATGAATGTAATTATCTGAATAATTTTCCGAAGATTAGTTTCCATTTTAATTGCTTTAGCATAATTCACGTTTTATGCCTAAAGAATACTTACTGATCACGTTGATTCTTTGAAATGTCTTATTTGTAAGTTGTTGTTGTTGTTAATGACACTTGGCGAAGCCAAGCCCGCTAATCACAGAGACTAGACGATTGAAGTCAGAGAGGGGGCGTCTTCCGTTTTTTTAATAGAACACCTTCATTCGAAGGTGGAAGTACGACTTTTGGCTCTTAGATGACAGCACCACCTGAATCTTCCAAATTTAGAGATTGAAACCAGTGAAGACTCAAAGCCTGACTCCAACCACCCCCAGACGTATCACTTTGTTATGGGAACATGGAGGACTTTGCGACCCGACGGATTTAACGTGCCCCAGTCGCCATTAGTGAACACTACGGATCTTCAAAGCTAAGCCGGGATTCGAACGACACCCTAACCAACCAGGCCACTGTGGACATCCTTATTTGTAAGTAAATATATTAATACTTTTGAAATTTTCGTGAATCATTGTTTTCTCTTCTTTATCTTTGTAACCATTACAAATTATCGCATTTTAACTTTTTTCTTTCATTGGAATGTTTATCGACTTCGCAAGAAATTTTAAACACAATGATAAAATTTTGAATTGTTTGCTAAAGCGTGGTTTTTATTATAAATAATCTTACTTTATTTAAATTGGTTCAAAAATTCATATTTATTAAATGGAATTCAAAAAATAAAGGCAAAGAAGTACAATAAATATATCAAAATGTAAGGATACGAAACACAAACACAGTAATTATGATACATGAAATGAAATTCTTCATTCTAAGGAGAAAACGGTCATATCTGCATGTGCATAAAGAATAATTGTATATTACAGAAAACCAAAGTGACTTAAGTTATCTTAAATTAACCCAATAATATTTATATTATTTTGGATAAAAATATTAAAGGATATTTTTTCACAGCTTTACAAGAAATACAATCACCAGCATAACACTTTTCTTATAGTGAGATTTAATTGAAAAAAAAAACTATATAAAATTAAAAAGAAATTCATAGATATGTATAGTATTTGAGAAACTAATTATTTTACGAATCACTAAATATATTGATGAAAAAAGCGAAAAATATATAAATGCAATGTACTTCTAGACGAGAGAGAGAGAAAAAAAAAAGATTGTATAGCAGCAAACAACGATAACAAGTTCTTTATTAATAACATGCATTCAATTTCACAATTTTTATTTTATTCACTCTATAATTACTGTTTTTCATTTTAACTTATTATTCTGGGAAATTTAAATTTCAGCATTCAAAATTTACCACATTAAACTGAAAAGTAAAATATTTTCAGCTTCGAAGATATTGGGCATTCCATTTCCATTGCGAGATTTGGGCAAGTCCAGCGACATCTGCTTAAGTCCTCTTTCTAAGTGGTCCTGGAATGTAACGAAGGATGGGCATGGGGTGGACGAACACATCTCTGGGGAACCCCGAAAGACTGTCGACAGTTTCTGTCTCTCTTTTAATGCATCCCGCCTCTTCCGAGCTCTTCTTCTAATCCTCCTTTTCTCCCTACTTTAAAACCTTAAAGTGTCTTGGTGGATGTCTTTTCCTTCTGACGTCTCTTAGCAAAGGGAGTCCACAGTCACCCCACGCCTCCCATGCCTTTTACAAAGCGGATCAAAGAGAATCCCCCTCATGGCCATCGATTGATGACGTCACCAACATCATTACTTAAGAAATTCTTTAAAGGCATCATCCACCGGATGACTTTCTTAATGCTGCCACGAAGACATGCCACTCAAGAAAGCACACTGAGCAGCGACCCGATCGAGAGCCAAGCAAGCAGAAAGAGCAAAAATCGAAGGATAAAAAGAGTGTTAATGTCACTCTGGAGAGGATGGGATCTGAACCCTGTCTTTGATTCTGGATTGCGATAATTTATTTCAATACGTGTTCTCAAAATCAGTTTTATGATCAAGAAAAAGCTCAAGATATTGCAATTCTTGATATTATACAGCTGTTGGTATGAATCAACCTTAATAATATTTAAAAAACTAAAATTGAAACCTGTCTAGTCCATTTTTTCAAACATTTTGTTGCACACAAACCAGATTGGGATAATTTTTTTTCAATGTGTGCTCGCAAAAGCAATTTATTGATAAAAAATGTAAGATAAAATTCAGTAGTTATATCAAATTCTAAAATAATAGATTGCTTTTTCTGTGAGTTTGAATAAACTCTTTTGGCATTAAAATATTTATTATTATTTAACACTAAATTTGTCATAAATCTAATTCACGTGACATTCTTAACTATCTTGATCCATGATGACATTTCTTAACCGTCTCGATTATGGCTATTTCTTTCATAATGCCTTCTCAATGTAAGACTGATCTGAAAACTTATGGGTTTGAATCAAAATTTAACCTAAAGATATTTAACATTAATTATCGCACTTAATTTATATTCGAGTACATTTATAATACATTTGGCATCATTCAGACCTTCTCAAATTGTAAGTAAAACATAATTTTGCAAAAATAGTGAATGTAGCAAAGTTAGTCCGTAGCACAGTGCATTCAAATGAATATTACAAGCATTACTAATAAAAATCACATTAATTACTCAAAAACCAATTAATATACATTTCAACAAGTAAATACTTTGAGGACTTAAAATGAATGACTTAAAATTAGAAAGTTGTGTTACAAATCAATGAATATCTTGAGTTTTAGTCTTCTGAGAGAATTTTTTTCATTAACAATGAGACATATACATACGTAACTACTAGAAGTTATAACTTATCTCCTTAGCAACCACGAATTCAAATATGTGGGTAAAAATGGGCAAGAAACGAATATTAACTTTGTGTTGCCGAGCCTAGAATAGAGCTTGTGAAACTTGCTATTGCTTCATGTTTGGGAAATGTGGGATTTTTCATTAGTAAATACAACAGAGCCTTCTTGAAATGTAAATTTAATATTATGTTCTACAAAAAACATGTAAGTAGGTAACAATCTTATTTAATATGGTTATTTGGAACAGAAATAATTTAAGATAAAAATTTTCTTTAAATTCTCTCTTTTTTTTAATTTCGTCACATTTAAAATGTTCATATTACTTTTAATCATACTTAAAGCTTTATAAATATAAAGTTTAATACTGTTTATTTATACGATATAACAAATCAGTGTCATTCAGTCGCTAGAAGAATCTCATTATTTTTTCAGAAATTCTATAAAACTGTTGTCATTGAAATTGACTGACAGAATAATGATTTATCCTTAGGATTTTCATCCATTCTGTAAGGAGTGATTGATTTTTATTAAATCATATGTGTATAATGATGTTCTTCAATTGTTTATTTATACATGAAAAGAAATTTTTGATAATTAATGAATGAATACTTGTTGAAAGTTTTGAAAATTTTATATATCGATCAATCCATTTCTATATCGATCTATCTATACATAGATCTATCTATCTATATTTAAAATGTTGGAATATATATATACATTTTTTTCTTTTTTCCAACTTTTTAAGAAATTGGATAACTAATTGTGGTTTCATTTCTATCTCTATTGTGTGTGGTATTCTCCTTCAATTTTTCAAACTTATTTATAAAAAACTTTTGTCTCCTCTCTTCAGTTGTAAAATTTAAGTATATCTATATAGGCTAAATTTATATGGGGTATAAAATATTTCTCAGCATAAGAAAAACTTATTTATATATTCTTTAGGACACCCCATACATATTTGAAATATAGAATGTATTTTCGAATCCCGAAATTCAGTTAATTTCTGAAATTATAAATACCCCTGATAATATGTTTTGTATAAAATATTTTCAAAATGTATTTTATATGTAACAGTTACATTTCATTTTAAGTTTGAATAATTTTAAAGAAAAATTAAATAAAAAAATGTTTTAACTATTAGTTTTGTACAGTTAAATAATTTAAGGCAATACTGAAAACTTTCTTTTAAGACACATATTAGCATACTGAAAAGATATTCATTACAAATAATTCCCATTAAAATTTCAGTTGGCATGTTATTTAAATTAAGCTTATTATTTCTGTATTGTTTTGCAATTTTAGAATTAATAATTGCATTATTATATTGTGGTTCTCTTTACTGTTTTATAAACAATACTGGAATTACCTTAAACGCTTTTATATTAGAATATAATATTTTTATAAAAATTGCATTTAACTTTTTAAATATGAGTACACAGTATTCAGAAATTAATATTTGATTTTTTATATCAGAATCTCTTTCTCCAGTTTATATGTATAAATAACTTTTATAGGTAATTAATTAGCACATTACAACTTAATGTTGTCCTCCAAGTCTCTTTTAGTTCTTTAAGTGCATTGTGATTTAGTTTTTCCTTTCATTTTTAAAAATATACATTTCTAGAAATGTCAAAATTTTATTTCATAGAAAATGTATTTTACATTTCTGTGAAATCGTGCCTATTATTTGAAATATCATTGTGTTCTACAGAGTTCAGTACATTATAATAGTAATATTGTTTGTTCATTCTCTAGGAATTTCGATTAGATTATTGAAATTCAAAATTAAATAAAAAAACTGAATCATTATTTCTATGTATCTTTCTGAATTTGGTGTTTCAGTGTTTAATGGCAAGAGAATTTCTGTATTGCAAATAACTAAAACCAAATCGTATTAATGGTACATCAGCTTTTGCAATCGTAATGGCTATTTTTTTTTAATTAAGGACAACACAAATTGTGCGTACTTTTATAAATCCATCTTTTTAAAGTGTTTGGAGTATTTCTCACCAGTTCAAGGTCTTGAAGATTAAAAATGTGATTTGAAAAGAGAGCTGCAGACTGTAGAAACCTTTTTCCTAATTCGTATCACATACGGAGAATGAAATTTTCCGGGAACAAACATTGATCCGTTAACTTATTTCAAAGGAAAAGCCACTCACTATGATCAGAAATTCAATAAGCACAAATGCCTCGAGAGTTTGTCTCTGTTTTTGTCCGGCCTCATCACCCCCTCAGGATGAGAAGTGAAGAATCTTGAGAGAGATGGAGAGAGAGGACAAACCTCCCCCGCTTCCTCCCGCTCAAAAGACCAAAGATTAAAAGGGGATAGATGTGCGTCATAATTGAAAAGCATTCAAGATGGGCTCAGGAAATCTCCACTAAATTGAATCTGGTTTACTCAGGCTTTCGCGATGAAATGTTCCTTTTTTCCCCCACTGCAAATTCCTTTTTATACATATACCAAAAGATCTGCTCTGATTGGATGAAAATGTGTATAGGCAGCAATCAATTTGGGAAATGAATATAACTTTGATTAATTTGAAAAAATGGAGAAAAGTTCAGTCAATTTGATTTGAACGAGAATTAATGTCTAATGAGAAGTTGTCTGCTACACTTTTACGTGTTTTTATTCATTTGAAACTAAGCAAATATTTAGCATTTGAAAAGGGAAAGAACTTCGGTAAGTAATTTTAAAACTTCTTTACATATCTCCGTGGATCTTATCTATATATATTCATTGATCTTTTTGAACTTCAAATAAAAATGGGAGTATTTTATGATTAAACTTTCATTCCTAGATAAAAATACTGAATGCATATTTAATTTACATTTATTTTAAAGCCCACATTTGAGTAAATGAAATTTATTGTAAAAAAATTTCAAAGATATTGAATAATAATATATTTTGTTTCGAAAGCGTAATTACGAGTAATAGTTAAAAATCGAAAAATGCGCTGACACGTTTTTACAACAGCACATATTTACAACAAATATCTGAAAAAGACATAAAATTATATCGAAACTAATTTCAGCAAATAATTATTTTGAATTTAGTAAATTTAAAATTACTATATACATGGATAACAAAATGTCACTAATAATAGTATCTGTATAGAGAACCATTTCACACGAAATCGTCCAGATGTGCAACATAAAATATAAATGACATACTAGGTTTTTTCGTAACAATGTTTTCCTGAGGTATGCTTTTAGTCTCAATTATATTATTTTTCAAAGTATATATTACAAGAGAAATTAACGGCATTGTAATGAAATATTATTCTATCAAATCCTTTTGTGTGTGACTTTTATTTCTATGCAAAATATTTGCTTCAAATATTTAGCTGTTGTATAATTTGATTTATTTTGATTACACATCAAAAACGTTCTTGTTTCTACTCATAATACTTTATGCAAAAGCATTTCATAAAAAAAAACTTATAAGACTGTGAAATGCAATAAAAATTTGCATTCTGCAATTTTAATCAGATTATGCTCATTCTCTTCAATGATTCTTAAAATAATGTTTAGTGAATAAGTAGTTGTGCATTATGAGAAAATTTCTTGTCATTATTAGTTACATAAATTGTGTCATAATATTTAATATCTGATTTGCTAGAAATATATATAATTAAATGTATAAATAAAAATATAATTTGAAAAATTTTTATGTGGATATTTATTTCATAGTTTTCAATTAAAATCTTTTTATTTAATATAATTATTTTTAAATATTTTTAAAAAGCAAATTATATATTAGGTTAGGGAAAAAGTAATCCATTATTTTTTCGATAACGTCTGTAGTGATCAATATCTCGTGAGGTATCTATCAAACAATTTCAGATTTATGCTCATTGGAAAGGTGACATTTGACACTAAAATGTCCTCTTCACAAATTTAGCCGGGTGGCTAAATTTGTGAAAGGTGTTTATCGTCCTATATAAGACTGTAACAACCAGTTACGAACAATTTTTGTTTCGTCGATTCCCTTCGGGTATATTTAATGTTAGTTAGCATCTCGCATGTGGATACAGCATCGTCAAAAATGTCTATAAAATATCAAAAATGATCGAAGTTGACCGCATGTCAGCAGTCGTAACGCGCAAGACCTAAAAATTTACATGAAAGCTGTTTTAAACCTTTTTACAATGTGAATCCAAAAGAAGTTACATAAAGTTCACGTAAAAATAATGGATTTCTTTTTCCCCAACCTAATATTATAATCGTTACAAATGTTGTAAGAATTATTATGTTAATTTGGGGAAAAAGTGGTCCATTATTTTTTCGGTAGATGTCATCAGTAGTGATCAGTTTCTCGTGAGGTATTTCGGAATTATTCTCATTGGAAAGGTGACATTTGATACTAAAATATTCTCTTGCGGTTTTTTGTTTGATGAATTCAATTATGATTACAATGTTTTAAAAATAGAAGACAAAAAACAGAAAACTCGATACATTTTTGTTCTTCTTTTATAGTGGCGAAAATGCTAGCCAGGTGGTTAAAATTGTGAAAGGTGTTTATCGTCCTATATAAGACTGCAACAAGCAGTTACGTACAAATTTGGTTTCTCGATTCTTTTCGGGTATTTTTTTATGTTAAAGATGCACCTCGTACAAATGCAGCATCGTCCAGAATGTCTATAAATTATCGAAGGTGACCACATGCCAGCAGTCGTAGCTTCACGCAAGACCTAAAAATCTGCATTAAAACTGTTTTGAACCTTCTTATAAAACGAATCCGAACGAAGTTACATAAAATTCACGTAAAAATAATGGTTTTCTTTTTCCCCAAACTAATATAATTTTTGTAACTACATTGTTTTATTAATTTCCGGATTTTTAACTTTTATTGCTGTGAAATTGAGAAAAATTTTTGTAACAACATTAATTTATAATTAAAATTATCTTATATAAATATCAATATTTCATCAATATGACAATCAAGTTTATTCGAATCTTTATACAACACTAAGAATGTTAATTGGATCCCCCCCAAAGGTATTCGATAAGATAAGTAATAATGTGGAGAGGAATTATACACGTACGGATAAAATACCATCGGTAAAGCTATTTCATAGTTAACTGAAGAAGTATAAACAAAGATGAAGCAAGGATGGCCTAAGTACCAAACTGTTCACAGGCAATAACGCTAAGGTCTACTAAGAATCATTCTGACGGAAGATGCTAGCCAGTTCTCAGTCTTTATGGAAAAGAAAAATACAACATTCATCTCACTGAAAAGAAAAATACAATAAGATTAATATTTTTTAAGCAAAATAATAAACACAAGATTTATAATGAGCATTACAAATATGGAAATCAGTAATAACCAACATAATGCGAGTTCGTGCATGCAAACGAAGGCAACAGAAAAAAATAATAGAAATCACAAAATGCAGATAAAAAACGGAAATTGCAACTCAATCATCATTTGTTATTGTAATTCAGTGAGTGAATATCTCTGAAGCAATCTTTGCGGGTCTTAAAGCTCATTAGCTGTTAATTTCATTTTCTTAAAAAACTTCATTGTATTTCTGACAATGGATGCTTGGCATCTTGATCTTCATGGCAAATATCTGATTTGACTTTTCCAATAACTTTTGAAAATTATATAATTTTCAAATGTCCCTCTTAGAATTTGATCAATAAATAATTCGCAACCAGTAATTTTTTGGAGTGTCTTGGGAATTAGGGGAGGAGTTTTTTTAGGTTTTTTTTTCCATTTTGAGTTTATAATTAGGAGGTTTTGCTTGAATATTGTTCCATTTTGTTTGCCAGTTCTTCATTTCAAATTCAGCAGTCAGTGTTTTAAGCTGCTGTTCACTGAATTTTACTGTTACTATGTCAAGTTTCACTGTTTCCTTCGAAGAGCAAAGTTCAAATTTTTTCGCAATGAGTAAACTTTAAAGTGGATGGAGACGCAGCCAGTCAGAACTTGGATAATATTAGTCAAAGTTGTTTGGTAGATTTTGATGACTTTAATTAGAGCAATTCTCTAGATCTGCTGCAGTTTCACCTTCATTCTGAATGTATATTGTACAAGAATTGGTAACCAAGTTGTTTTATACTTTCAATAACTGTGCTATAAATTAAATTTAAAATCGTGGCTACCAAACCACAAGTAGCTACAGAAACTATGTATAGCTAATTTATTTTACATGTCCCAATTTTATCTTTGATGCCATTAGGTGATCCATCCAAGCGAGTTTGGGACAAAAAATCAATCCCAAGACCTTAATCTGGCTTTCATACTCTACTCTATATCTGCTTATCGAGAGTGTAGAGTCTCTTTGAAATATCTTTATTCTGTATAAAAATAGTATACGTGCACTTCACAAGACTAAGTTGGAGTCAATATTCAGTAATCTATTCTTCAATAATTTTTATGAAATGCTTTGCCATATTTATAAAATTTTGAAATATGATTGTGAATAAGATCGTCCGCTAATGTCTGACAAAGGGTATAAGAATCAAAATTTCTAATGAGAGGTTCGTTTTCAATAAATCCTTGGTCTCAAGCTGGAGCATTGTAGAACTCAAATGTCCATCTTGCAATCCACCTAGCATTCTCATCAGTATAACTTCTATTATACAGGAAAGACCGACTATTCAATAGATATTATTAGAAATTTTATATATTCTAAGCAAACTCGGAAAAAATCATTCCATCATTCACTTCTGATATCCAGTGAGATTAAGCAATTAAAATGTTTACTTCTATGATTAATTTAATTCTATTGACAACTCAGAGGATGGTATTGATAGGACTTTTTCCTTTCAAGAAAACATATTATAATTCATTGAATAGTTTCTTGCTATTCAAGTGATTATAAAGTCTTCTCATTATCAATCTGATCAGGGTCTTTACCCAGACAGACAAACAATAAATATATATTTAAAGTTCCCATAATATTTTGTCTTTTTTATCTTTAGGATTCAATACCTCAGCAATATTCAAAACACTTGGAAATATTTTCTTTTCAAGACAGATGTTGAGGCCTCTAACGAAACAAATTTTATCGTTTTAAAGAAGTTCCTCATATATACCAGAGAAAATGCTCTTGAAATATGAAGCTATACAATAGTCCACATATTTAACTGTCTCTTCTACTCCATACACTATAAAAAGCAGGTTCATTTAAATTAGATTCATTGATGTGATCTGTCACATAACTACCAGTATATGGCATATGAACCAAACATCTATTGTTATCTCTCCATTTTCTAGTTTTGCCTTTCTAGTAAATGTAAAAATGGGCCATGTTGAGAGGTTTGTTTCTAATGCCTTTATAGAGCCTTACGCAAGAATTAGTATTCGGGGTACTTCACAGGTATTCTCGGAAAAATCGTTTCTTCTTTTCTTGAATTTTTTAACAGTACAACGATCTGCCCATTTGAAATCTTGCTTCTTTTTATTTAAACTGTTTTATATCCATTGTTAGATTCTTTTTGAAATTGTCTTGGAAAGGCTTGGATTCGACTTTGTTCGACTATGAACTCCTGTATCCCCAATATCTATTCTTGGCATTTTTTTTACTAATTTACTTCTTTACTAATTTCGCTTTTATGATAACTGCTAAGTGAAGTGAGCTCACACAGGTGAATTAATTCAGTCTTCTATATTATCCTTAATAGAGAATCCTTCTATAATTTCAGCTAGATCGAATTTGAAATAATACCAATTCAATATTAAAAAATTCCATCTAACATTTTTCTTTTTCTTGACTCTTTCTAGAAAAGTTTACAAATCATAAAGTTGTGCCTTGTAATGATTTGTGATTTTCCAGTTTCTCAATTTATTTGAATCAAGGTTCTTTCTTAGGATCAAATATATCCAGATATTTTCAGTAGAGATGGAGAAAACAGTCAAACTATGGGAATCATTTTAAATAATTAAATTATGTATGGAGACAAAGTCTAATAAAGTTGCTCTTTTGTTGTCAGTTGTCCTAAACCCCAAGTTTCGAATACTTTAAGCCATAAATTTATTATGAAGCTTTCAAGTATCAACCATTTTTGTAGTGTACTAGGCAAAAGTGTCTTTAACACACTCAAAGAATTGAAGCTTTTTTGAAGATTTGAAGGGGTTGTTTGGATCGAAATTTTAAATATCTTTATAGTGCTGTAAATTTGCTTTGTGACAGAGTTCAAGTTAAGATCAGAATGCTTTATTTATTTTCCATCTTCTTTATGATCCATAAATTATTTTGATAAGATCCAGATGATTGCCTTTATTATTGCAGACCATATGAAGTTCTACCTTATCCTTTAGGGGATTCTGGCTTTTTAGGTTTTAAACAATCTTTCTTAATTTTTTATCTACACTATAAAGAATGATACTGTGTTTTCCTATCTCAGGTTTCTTAACATTCAGCCAAATTTGATTGCATTGTTCTACTTCACATCTTCTGTTAACTTGTCCAAGGCTTCAGAAACTTGTGTTTCAATTTGCATATGTTCATTTCTCATAATCCTTGTATTACGCATCTGACTATAAAGTGTATTTTTGAAATGTTTCACAATTATTGACTGAGATGAAAAATAGTATGCCAGATGATATGGGAGCACTAATTTCACCCACACAATATCCATATTCATGAAAATATTGTCGAATGCTCATTATATGCATTTGTTCATTTAGTATTCAACTTGAAAATTTCTTAAAGATGACTAAGTAAGTAAACATAATACGTTTTATTGATAAGTTTTTCGATTAAATATTTACATTTCTTGTATAGCTGTTGTCGTTTGAAACTTTCAGTTTATCAAATGGTAAGTTTTATATATATCGTCTGCTGGTTGAAATTTTTTATTCTAAAGTTTCGTTTCTATAAGTTTTTTTTTCCGGCAACGCGAAATTTGTCCAAGCCATTTTGTTCAAACTTTCAGGAGATAACACTTTTGGATTCAACATTGCGATATGTGAATTTTGTTTTTGTAAGCATTTTCTTTAAAGACCGATTTCGGCGATGTCCTCGCCTCAGTATTTTCTTATTCTTGTTTTTATTTCTTATTTTTACAGATATATATATATATATATATATATATATATATATATAAATGTTTCTTAATTATATCTGAAATTCTATGTAAATGTATGTTCACACTATAGAACCTCAAAATTATATAATAATCTGTATCTTATAAAATGTTCTTTTAAGAAGCTAACTATAAAAGAAGGAAGATTCCTCCACTGTATCTTCATTTGAGTTTGGAGAGTAAATATAATTCTTCTCTTTACAGGATTTGATGAAGATAAAGCGTTTTACTGTTACTGAATACGCTTGTATGGTCATGGGAATTAATTTTGTTCCAGAAACCACTTTTTCCGTTTTCCTTTCAAATTAAATATGTTACTTGTTAATTAGTAGAATATTTTGAGTTACACCATTTTGAAATTTTATTCTTGATTTCGTTATTATTGAATTCTTGTATTTATAAAAATGTTATATTTCAACATTAAGTGATAATTAGCACTTGTAACATTTTTGTAGGTAAAGTTGAATTAACATAAGGTACAGAATCATCCCAATAATGATCAATGTATGTACGATCCTTGTGTAAATTCCTTACAATTGAGAAAAATATTGTATTGTATCAATACTGTAAAATCAGAAGTGAAGTGAATGTTGGCACTTTTTATACGAATACAAAATGATAATCATAACAACACAACACTAGGTATTATTCTCCATCTCCAAAAACTAGAATGTACTGACAAAATACTCGAGCCAATACCCAGGTTAAATATACTCGTGGTAATGATTTTAGAAATCGTTCCTTATTGGGGTGGATTTAAATTTTTCTCGAGAAATTAGGCAGTGGTATAGTTCCTTCACGATCACAGCCTACGAATTCTATGGAATTTACTTCTAAAACGTTTGATCAATAAACTAGAGAATATTTTAGATTCTAACATATTTGACTGTGATAGAAAGAAGGAGACAATTCGAAAATTTTATATTCTTTTTTAGCCCTGGAAACTCCTGGTACCTAAGACATAGATAATGAAACCAAATGAACATTATTTAAAATTGGATTATTGTTATGTTGTCTTAAGATCCAAATGATAATTGGATAAAATACAAATTATAATATAATATTACAAAACACTGCATAATATAGAAGTAAAATACGGTCCAAATGAAAATATTTATGTAACCAAAATAAAAATAACTAAAGATTAAATATTTTTTTTAAATTTTTAATGATTTTTGCATTAGAATATAGTGAAATTTTTAAGATTTTAAGTTTAGTTAAGACATTAACTCTGTCCCACTTACTCATATTATAAAATTATTTCACTTTCTCTGATTTCCTCATATGTTATACATCCTTAAAATAACATATTGCTATATATATATATATATATATATATATATATATATATATATATATA
>JAPDSC010010343.1:0-39451 GCA_026290005.1 Latrodectus geometricus | reverse complement strand
TATATATAAGTAAATACACGTTACACGTATTAAAAATAAATATTTATTTATATATAAACAAGCAGACCAAAACTTAGAGCTTATCACACACACACAACTAGTTTTTATATATCAACTCTTGAAAACTCTTAAAGAGGAAATCAGATCTGGTTGTGAATATAAATAGTTAAGCTTTAATAATACTATAAAATGCTCTTTTTTTTAATAGGTCATCTCTAAACACCAATACCCTTTTAAAAATAAACAGGATTTTTAAACAAATATAATTGGTTACTGAAATATAAATATACATTTAGTTCTATTTAAATAACTATTATAGTTATAAGACTTCTTTAAAGGAAAATTTTCTATATGATTCGAAATTTATAGAGGTGAGAGATTTCATTGAAGTTATTTAACAGAGAGAGAGTTAAAAATTATTTTATTAACGAATATAAAACATTTTTCTTTGAAAATTTAGAGTTGGTAGATACATGTATTCAAATGATAGTTATGTGTGCATGACTTTGTGCATATTTTGTATATAAATTCAGAAATAAGTATAATATTTTTTCTGTGACTAGAATATATAGAATCAACTCAAAATTGTGTCGTCTGAATCAATATATATTAATTTATTAATATTCAATAATGTATTAATATATTAATATTCAATAGTGTATTAATATTCAATATTCAATTAGTGTTATTTTTTTAATTGCATTTGTATAAAGTTAAAGTTAATGAGGAAAGTAGATACAATTTTACATTCTTCATTGGACATCTTTTTCATATGAAAATAAATATAAGCATAAAGACAAGAAATATATACTATAAGATTGTTGGCATATAAACTACAATTTAATTGTATACATTGCTTATGTTAACTTATAGATAAATATTGAATGTGATAAATGGACTCGAAATTGACTAATTCTAATTGCTTTCATGTCACTTAATTTTATTTATATGAAGAAACATATTCTATCTCTAAAGGAAAAATATCATCGTGAATGGTGCAAAATATTATACATTTCAGACTAATCTGTGAAATGCCATTAGATTTAGTATTTTACTGTCGAATATTGGAAATTAATGATATAAGTTAGTTTCGGTTAATTATGATAACTTTTAATACAAAGTCTAACCGTTCATTTGTAAGCGATACATCATGGTTAAAACGAAAATGTTTTTGTGATGAAAACTCATCAAATGGTGAAAACACTTCATGAAAAATAGACTATACTTGGGATAAAAAATATGCGATAGGATTCCATGAGTTAGTATTTAGACTTCATCAACGAATACAACGTAATATCCTTATGATTATTGAGTAATATTGTGTACATTTATAAATTGCACTTTTGTCTCCTTCTAATCAAACTATGCTAACTAGCAATTGCTGTTGCATTGCATGATATTTAAGAAGCCCTGTGGTGAAGTTATCTTTCTGAATGAAATGCTGATACTACTGATGTACGCAGAAATACCCCTTTTAATCGTCTACACTTCATTTTCTAAATTTTTTCCTCGCCGATCTTTTTTTTTAAGATGTTAACTCTTTCTCATTCATTATTTCCCAGTATGCAGTTGTTATAATGAGTCTGATGACAGGAGGTTTATGTTCATTTATTAGCTTCACAAACCATGTGCAATTGTCCCTCACTTACTTATCACTTATGATAGTGCCACTATGCTTAGAGACTAATAACTTTTTCATTCTTTCAATTTGTGGTTAATTTCGTGGTTGAACAAGGTGACAAAAATTTCCCTCTCTCTTTCAGCATTTCATCAAATCTATTTTCAGGTATATTTAGAGAAATAAAAGATGGATTATCATGGTATTATTCTGTGTGTTTTTACTTTTTTATGTTATTTTTAATAGTACTTGATATTGGTTTCCGTCCACACGTTAATACAATACCCAACATTCCCGAGAAGTGAAGGCGGGAAGGTATTTTGACTCTATAACAGAGTTAGAAGTAACATAAAGCATATATTCTAACGTTTTAGCATTTTACTAGAATTGATTAACTTTGAAAAACAGGAATAGGATTTGGTTCTCAAATTTAATTCTCCAAAATTATAGTATGAGAATAGATTCCAAAGCCTGGATATTTTTTTTCAGTTACCAAGAAATATACCCGTTAAACTTTCATTTTATATGCTAAAATATGGAAGATTGTTTAATCCTTTATGCTTAAGTGAAGTAGAAAACATATATTCATTTTCTAAAACTTCTGATGTTATAATCATTAACTAATCGAACAGAACTATTTTTATATTTATATACATTATATGCATTTTCATAAATATAGGTGAAATATATAATTTTATTCCATCAAATTGAATTCCAGGGATGAAGAAAATTATAAGTGCAATATTTCCAAAATTTACTATTTTCAACTGATGGATTAATAAGTTTAATTTCCAATTATTAGCACTCGGCAGAGGGTAATATATTACCATGTTCTGTAAAAATGAATTTTACAAATTTAGTAGTACTGCACTGGTTGTGGTGGCCCTGTTTGTTAAAGGCGTTGTTCTCGTTACCGGAAAATAATGAGTTTATATCCAACTGATTCAGAGATCCGTCATCTTCACTTATGGCTGCTGAGGCATGTAAAATATGTCGTGTCCATAATGCCCTTCATGGGAAATGATACATCAGGGGAGGGCAGTCAAAGTCAGGGGTCTTCAGCAAGGTCCCTGCTTCTCAATTACGAGGACCACTTTCGGTATCCTGATGGCAAGCCCACTGTCTATTCCTCCACTACATAAAGTTGTCATCACTTCCTTCCCTTGTAATGCTGAAAAATGAAACTCCTTGTAGCTGGGCATGGGAAATAAAAACTACACTGAAGAGCCAAAGCATTGTCATCTTTTAAGCACCTGTATCGTTTGAGCCCGCCTAAATATCATGGGAAACACGTGATATAATCAGGAGTTTATTCTAAAGAATATGAAGCATCAATCCTGTAATTACCTGTTTGCTTCATGGAAAAGACTACTGATCTAAGCAACCTTGATCTAAGGCATATTTTGAAGTTCCTGAGACTCGAAATAAATTTCTCTGAAACTGGATTGTTCATTGGCTTTTCGGACACAGTCCATGTAAGTGTCTATGCCATTGGTTGAAATTCTGAATAACATAACTGTTTTCTGTTGAATCCGCTTATATCAACTGGCTATTCCATGAGACACACGCATAATCACAAAAATGGAGCTTCACACTCTCCAGAATAAATTGCATAAACTTCCCAGTATATCACGTGTGTATACCCCAATATCTGGATGAACTGAATGTCAAATAGTGGTGAAAGTAACAATAATGTTTTGGCTGTGTAAGCGTATATACAGCATATACATGAATGTATGAACCCACTTATACCCATTTAAGATGAACTTTGTAATTAGACTTAATTTACACATTTTTGAGACGGTAGACTATCTTCTCCCAAAAGAACGTAAGTTACACATTTATTTTATATATTTCTTTTTTATAAAATTTTTACACACACATATACTGCGTAAGAAATATGATATATAAATAAAATTTGAAAACGAACACATATTTTGTCATTAATAAAACTGATTAATTGTTATTTTTCAAAAAGTAATTAGAAAAACCTTAGTTATCTAATTTAAATAAATACATAAACGAAAAATCTATTAAAAATTACTAGTTATGTTTAATACAGTCCATATTTTTTCAAACACTTGTTTCAAATTATTGTTGTGATATGTATTTATAAATGCACCTTCAAGATTAGAAAAATATTTTTGTGGTTCCCTTTTTTTTTAAAATATTATGTAAGAAGAACAAATTCTGAAAAATAATTATGAAATTTAAACTAAACTATTTAGTTTTTGTTATTTATTCTATTGAAAAGAAATTTTATTGTATGAAAAGAAATTGTTACTAATAAAAACTGTCGCACTCTATATACTAGCTATGCACAAATGTGTAGCTTTCTTGAGTCAAAAGCGGCTCATATTAGAATATTTTTTTCTTATTTCTCTATTTATTTTTTCTCTGGACAGCAATGATGTTTATCAAGGAACACATTATCCAAAATTTATCATTTAATCTTACAGAATTTCTGTGACTAGATTTCACTAATTTTTTTCGAATTACGGCTATCGTTGGTCTCATACGCTGCTATCACAATTATATAAATACAACATATCAACATTTTCTTAAAATTCTTTATCTGAGTTTGTCTTTTAATTTTGAAAATTAATTAAATATAAAAATTTTTATATTTGTCATAAGCAATTGTTTTGAATTCCGATTTAGTGCAACAAGTATTTTACTAGATTTATGCAAGCATGTTTTGTTTTTCTGGAAAACTTTTTAGAACAGTATTTTGATGTGTTTAAACAATAGGTTTCAACTCAGCAGTTTATAATTTCGATTTCAATAGTGAGCATTGAATTCATAATGAATATTCATTCGATTTAAATCTGGTGAACAAACTGACTGCAAAGTAGAAACATGTATTCTAAAACATTTTATTTGCTGAATTTAAATAGCAAAGAATTTTGAAGAAGCAATTGAATAATATGAAGTAATTTTACCGTTTTAGACCTATTTATTGTTTTTATATGATCTCTTTATTTTTAATCAGAATTATCATAATTATAATGCTTTGCTCATAGAATTAAGGATTCGGTTTTCGATAGAAATGCAATACACTTTTCTTTCTATGAAAATAATTTTATTAAAATCAGTCTTTAATAAAGTATTTAACTTAAAGACATTATTTTTCTGTTTTATATAAAATGAAGCTCTTTTGAAATAAAGAAATAAAAAATAAACATGAAACATATTTGAAAGAGCAATAAAAGTGAATATATCAATTCAACATATTAAGTTTTTCAGGGTATTCATAATTTTAATTGGCTCTTCTAAGATAATAAAATTGCTGTGATCAATATATTCACAATCATCCAATATAAATAGGAACTTTTTTTCAAAGTTAAGACATAAAAATAAATTGTAAATTTTATATTTGAGTTTAAATAATGTTTATATCTATAGTATAAATAATATGCCCAATTAAAGTCCTGTAATGACATTTCCAAAATTTAATTTATTTATATTTTAAAAAATCAAATCAAAAGTTTAAAAATATGTTTAAGCATTTTTGGAATGTAAAGTTTTGTAAAAGCTCTTTATTTTCAAAAGTTTTTATTAAGAAACATTTAATTGCTTATATTACATACCTGTAATTTAATTTCTTTAAAATATTTAAGAAATACTTGCATCAATGAATTTAAATTTTTGCAGTACGAATACTTTGAAATTATTTTACCAACTTTTTTGTTTATTATATTTTTAAAATATATTCTCATTCTAATTAATCATTACAGAATCTAATAAAATTATATTCACATAGTTAATGTGAATTAAATTATATATTTAAAAAGAAGTAGATACTTTAAAAGAAACCAGTCCTTTTTTATTAATTAAACAATTTTACCTAAATTATTTTCTTAGCTTAAATTACAGCATCGACTCATAAATTTGCGTTTTAGAATGCATTGTAATAAACATTATCTAAATAAATTTTAATTAAACACGTAAGATTTGATATGTCAGTTATTAATTTTGAATTCCAAAATGCTTAAATTTCTTTTTATACTAAAGTATAAAGATGATAGTTCTCTCAAAACCAAATCAAATGCATGCCTACAATAATATATTGTATTCATTAAAATGAATACTGAATATTAAGTTTTGAAATAAAGAAATTAAATGTACATAAATAACTTCTTAATTTTAATTTTCTTTAAATATACTTTTAATTTTTTTCTCATTTAGTTTTTTTTTCAAATTTTTTTCGTCTATTGGTAATTAAGAAGCTATTTAAAAATTATTAAATATTAATTAAAAGTCATTGAAATTTATTCGACTATTTCTTATGTTTAAAATAAAGTGATCACCTAGGCAAGACCAATCAATTATTTTAAAAATAATTGTCCAATGCCCAAATGAAAAATTTTCCCTTCAAAAATAGTAAGTCAGTAGAGGCAATAGAGATAAAGCGATCACTTCTTCCCCTTCCTCCCTTTTTCCCTCCTCCCATGCCATGTTTTTCCCTCTGATTATTGCGACTGAGAAGACGGGGGAAAAGAGATGCCCGAGGGGGGATGAATACAGAGCTTGAAAATGTCCTCATCTTCCGCATCTGGGTGGGGATGCGGAGGGACTAAATCTCTCATTCCTCCTTCTTATTTTTTTTTATCTTTTTTTTTTCTTTATTTTTTTTATCCCTGGGAGGAAGGACCAGTTGGCTTCCGTTCGTTAGAAGGCCCGAAATGGCGGGAAAGTTTTGGGTCCAGCGTGTCGTTGCCATGGTTACCGGAAGGAGATTCGGTATGGAGGTGGTGGAGGGGGAGACCAAAGCCACAACAGATGCTGCCTCTTCTTTATCAATCTCTTCGCCTTCTAGGGAGTAAGGTGGCTGATTGGGACGGGTGGGGAAGAGTGGCGGGACGTGTGTTGCCCTCCACCTTCCTCTCCCTGCCTTCTGATAAGCCTCCTTCATCAATTTAAAATCTCTCCCTTCCCCCTCTTTTCCTCCTCCATCTCTTTCCGGATGACCCCGGCGTTTATATACTTAGGTATGGGTGAAATATTAGCTGTGAGGTGGCGCCTAATTTTTGTAGGGAAAAAAGGCATCCCTTTTCATCGTTTCCCCTCTCCTGGGCACCGTGAAATATCCCTTTTCCTTTTAAATGCGACTCCGCTTATGACGAAGGAGGTATTTTGTTAAGAAATAAATCACACACACACACCCAGTTTTCAGGTATGTAAGTCTCAAATAGCTCTGGAATATCGGGCTACCGAAAATAGAGCCACAAATTTAATTTAGTCACTTCGAAACGACGAAATTATGTGAAGAACCAGTTTACAAAATGAATTTAGATAAATTAAGACAAAATTACCAAGGAATTCATTTTATTGATAGTATTTTACTTATTAATTACTTTGATTATACATTTAAATTATTCCATAATTATATGTAATTATTAGTTTGACTTACACTTCTCATTCGAATTTAACACGAGTGTAGTTTGAAGTTAGCTTGTAATTTCTTTAAACTGTTAAAATTAAAGCTGTCCATAATTTATTGCAAGAAAAAAAAATTGCTTACTTTTAATATTTTTTTAAAAATTTTCTTTTTAATTAATTTTAGGATATTAGATCATTTTATTAATTTAATTAGTATTAGTGAGTCTCTCATTAAAAATTTCATTAGTTTCTATGGTTCGTTTTAAAATTATGGGAAAGGTTTTATAACATACTTCGCTGATTTGGTTTGTTTATCACTTTTCGGATATATTTTTATTACACTAGATAATCAGATCAGCATTTTTAAGTGGGTTTTTGAAAATGTGTTCCTCGCCATTGTATGAATAGGGTGAAATAAATTAGTACAAAGAGAAACGAAAAGCAACCCACAAAATAACAACCAAGTATCATTCGGCACAACGCATGTTTCTTATAATATAAGCGATGATATTTTCCTTTTATCAAGATTTGAACAACACTAAAATTAAGTATCACTAATTAATAATGAATAGTTCAGTATTCAAAGTAAATTTATAAATATTTCTATTGCGAAAAACTAATTTTTATCACTAGTTATGATAATGAATAATTCAATTTTCAAAGTAAATTTATAAATATTTATATTATCGAAAACTAATTTTCATTTTTTTTCATGGAAAATAAACAAATATATAAAATTATTCAATAATATTTATGTTTATACACAACTTGTACTTACGTACTGCAATATACATATCTTAAAAGTATTAGTTTGGGGAAAAAGAAATCCATTATTTTTACGTGAACTTTTTGTAACTTCTTTCAGATTCGCTTTGTAAAAAGGTTTAAAACAGTTTTCATGTAAATTTTTAGGTCTTGTGCGAAGCTACGAATGCTGACATGCTGTCAAGTTTGAAAATTTTTGATATTTTATAGACATTCTCGACGATGTTGTATCCATGCGAAGTGCATATTTATCATCCAAATACCCAAACGGAATCGACGAAACCAAAATTGTGCGTAACTGGTTGTTACAGTCATATATAGGACTATAAACACCTTTCACAATTTTAGCCACCTGGTTAGCATTTTTGCCATTATAAAAGAAAAACTAAAATGTATCGAATTTTCTGTTTGTTGTCTTCTATTTTTAAAACCTTGTACTCATAACTGAATTAATCAAACAAAAACCGCAAGAGAATATTTTTGTGTCAAATGTCACCTTTCCAAGGAGCATAAATTTGAAATTGTTTGATAGATACCTCACGAGATAGCGATCACTACAGACGTCTACCGAAAAAATAATGGATAACTTTTTCCCTAACCTAATATGAAATTTTAAGAAAGCATCTTTTCTTTAATAATAAACTTCAGTGCAAATCTTGAACAAAAAATTTATTAAAATTTAAAGTGTTTATTATATTATAAATTATATTATTCATAAAGAGAGATTAAATGAAGTAAAAATCTCAATCACTTATCAGAAATTTTTCATTTATTGATACTTTTTCAATCAATTTCATTCATTTTAGAGAACGTCAATTTATTTTCATCTTTAGTTAAAAAAATATTCATGTGTGTGTCTATGTCCGTGTGTTTATATTTTTTAAATTATAAAAGTTTCAATTTAACAAAATTTATTATTATTTAAGAATTTTATGTATAAAGAATTATTTATCGACAAAAAATTTGTGGAATTGATTTATAAGTAACTTAATAATTTTAAATTCAAAAAATTTTGAGAATGTTAAGAAGACACAAGTCATATCGAAAATACTTTTGTTTTTTTGACCGTTTTTTTTAAATAAAAAGTGTATATTTTTAAAAACTGTAGATCTAGTTCAAACTACTTCTTGTATTAAGTCAATATCTTAGCATTATTCCTACTAAAAGAGGAAATGAATAGTAGACGTTTTATTGATTAAATATTTATAGAAAAAAGGTGTGAAGTATTTGGAAATAATGAAAGAGATATCAATATCTCTTATTAAACATGTAATAACAAGAGCTAAATTTACATGTATACTGTTTGCTCGGCATCTTATGTATTTATTTGTTTTTTCTTTCTGTAACTGTGATTTACCTCTTTTATTTCTTTAAACGTATTTAACCATCTTGCCTTTTTATACAACGGTCAAACAAAAAGCTAAAAACTCGAGTTTATGCTAGTTTCTAAAAATTATTGCCTCATTTCAATCAAGAGATATTATTTCCCCAACTATTTAATTTGTCTACACCCTATCAATGCAATGCTCTCATACAGGATTAACAATTTTTTTCAAATGCGATATGTGAGAAATACATTCGATAATTGAAGTATGATATTAAAATCGTCATGTTTTTTTAATGTTTTAATTAGAATAAGTTTATTGGTTGGTAATTATTTATATTTAATGTTAAATACCATGAGAAAGTTCTTGCCTAAATTTACTTAAGATTTAAAAAACATTAATTTTATTCAATGCCCTTGATGTTGTAGTAGTCAGAATTATATTTCCCTTATTTCCCATGTGATCTGTTGAGATTCAAACCCCAAAAGGAATATTTTTTTGATAGTTGTTAATTACTTCGATCAGTCTTGTTAGGTATTCTTTATCATTTTGAGCTTTTTAAATATTTTTGAATCACAAATAATTATGTTCTCCAAATATTTTTACTGTCAGAAATAATTATATTTTTGATTACAAAATGTTGTACAAATTTCTATTATATTTTTTTCATAATTGAGTTTTGAGAAGAAAAATATTTCTTTTATAAAAATAACGAAAGATATAACAAATTTTGTCATTTTTTGGGAATGAAAATCTATAGCTTATTAAAAAATAATTATATTTTAAAGTTCATTAAAAATTTTATTCTTTATTTTTCAAAATACAACTTGTCAATAATTATTAATCTAAGTTCTTTATTGAAACTGAAATTGTATTTTAATAAAGAACTTAGCAATAATTAACAGTTATTCAAAATTTAGTTTAAATGGTCGTTAGATAACGTGTGATTGTCATATAATTAGTTACAATATAATTTTCATTAACTATTAACCTTTATTAAAAATTTATGAAGCTTAAACATTTTACTTAACAAATGTTCTTAAGATTTTCTTTTTCTTTTCTGTAGAATTTTCTTTAGATGAAACTTTTCATGTACTTTTGGCTATTTCCAACATTTTATTGCATAAAATACGGAAGTAACAAGAATTTTACGATAACTACTAATTTAGCCAACTAAAGTCTTAATCTAGTGCTCAATGAATTTAATCATAAGTAAAATAAATCCAATTTAATTGCGATAAAATTTTTACCATGGGTATTATATTTTTTTTTAGTTTTGTTGGATCGTGGTAGCCAGGCGAAAGAATGCATCGGTCTCATGCCAAGATGGTATCGAATTTGATCCCTTATCTAGTCAAAGACCGTTGTGCCAAGAGTGGCTTACGCAAGTTCTTAAATTTCATGTAGTAATCTTCTTCTACTGATGTGGCTTGACGTAGAGAAGAGGGTGTTGGTCCAGGTGTACAGCCAGTGGTTTAAAGTCAAGAAGTGGTTTGATATCCTTAATGGCTATAATCTGCAAACATGTGAATCTGGAAACTAAAAAAAGCATAACCTTATTTTGATTTTTTATATATAATCATTTTTTTAAAGGGTTCAGTCTTAAGTGAGGAAAAAAATCGATGATACTTATGCTAAAAAAATAAAAATTCACTTTCATAAATTGCCAGGTATTGGTGAGCTCAGCAAACCACATCATTTTTCACTATTGTGATATTTCTTTTATATCTGAATAAAAAATCTAACTGATTTTGTTAACATTGTATAATCTTCATTTGAGGCGAAAATGAATACATTTTTATTTTGAATATAAACAAATATCTGAAGAATTAATCTTATGTAAGACATTTCTTCATCCACCTCAATCATCATTATTCTGCGATATCCTCTGGTTAGCGTCATTTAAAATTTTTAATTCATGACAAGATTATACAATGAATTTGGAAAAATGTAAATTAATTGCTCATTATAAATTTTCAACTGAAAAATTACATGCTGTTTCCAATAAAACATTGGAAAATTTTCGTACTAATAAACTAACAATTACAGATTTTGTAAAATATTTTTATAACATTTTTCAATCAGTTCTGAAAAGTAAAAAATTAATAAAATATTAGACTTTTCTTTACAATCTTCAATTATTTCGCTAAATTAGAAGGAATGATCCCAACATTTTTTTTTGGAATGAAATGTTCCAGTTTATTCTAGCCATTTTTAAAGACTGGGGTTGCAAAAAGAATATTTCTGCTTTTTGCATAGTCAAATTAGTTCCCTTTAAAGAACTTATTGGCATCTGGCTTATTAGCTGAAGTGATTGCTTATGAGTTTTTCTTAGTTTTGTCTCTTGTGATACGAGATTATACGAGAGTTGAGAGAGACATAGTTTTGTCTCTTGTGATACGAGATTATACGAGAGTTGAGAGAGACTTAGTTTTGTCTCTTGTGATACGAGATTATTCGGTTTATTTCAAAGTAAAAGATTTCTTCTGAAAGCAATTCGCAGGAGATGTTCAGCGGTCAAGCTTTACGACAGCCATTGCCTGTTACACTATCCACTACCTTTTTCAAGATTTCTAAAGAATATATAAATAATTTTCATAAAATAGTTTTAACTATTTAATACTATGGAAAACTGAAGTGAAGCAAAAATAAGTTATTAAGATGAATAATTATGTTATAATTTGCTGAGTTTTATCAGTTTTAAATTTAAAGATACTGTATTACTTTGTTCTTTAAATCTTTAAAATAAAAAAATTTTGTTACTTATTTATTTTAACTATAAGCTATTCATATAGAACTGTTAAAATAATCATTCCCCAATAATATTTTTCACTACTGAATTACAATGAACACAATTTTATTTCAAATAAATAAGTAATTTTAATATAAATAATCATTAGAGCTACAAAAATTTTTGTCTAAGATGAACTCTTTCTTTTTCTTCATAAGTGTTATAGCCTGTTAAAATCCCAGGTTTCTTTCTGGGCTTCCTCCACCTGTTCATATCCCGCGCAACAACTATCCATTAATTCACCCCTTACGATTTAATGTCTTTTCCACACTTTCTCTTGATATTGATTAAAATTTAATTTTTATTTGAATGAATTTAATTGTTAAAAAGACGTTATATTCACAAATATCAAGACGTCCGAAATTAATAATGTTCGTTCTTTAAATGTCCGAAAGACATTTAAGGAAGTGGAAGAGTATCATAGCAAAAGTGACCGTAACTGTAACTAGTATGAATGATAAAAAAATTAGCAAATTTGCACTTTTTATTTAAATTAAGTTATTTAATTGAATAACACAAGAAATGGTGAATAAAGCAATATTTCCGTATCTTTCTATAAGACAATAAGATAATTCCGTTTACAGTGGCCTTTTCAGATAGACGCTGATATAGAAATAAATATAAATTGAATTTTTTTAACCAATTACTATATGAAATATAGTAATAAAATACCCTTGATTATTTCATTTAAATTTGTTAAAATATATAATTTTAACATGATTTATTATATCAATTTATATTTAATATATTACAGTGATATGGAAATAAATATGAATTGATTTTTTTTAACAATTACTATATGAAATTGCCTTGATTATTTCAGTTAAGTTTGTTACAATTTATAATTTTAACAAGGCTTAACATAGTAATTTATATTTAAACACATATTTACTTTTAATTTATGAAATCACATGACAATAAGATAATTCTTATCATTATTAAAGGCTCAAAAAACAATTGGTTGGTCCACAGTTTCATTTTGCAAACGAGGCTAATAAAAAAGAAACAGACAATCATTCTGACAATTCTTTTCCATTAATAGGCTTCTTGTGAATTACAAAAGGATTACAAATACATAAAAAGGTAAATAATAATTTAAGAGTGTTTATATTTTTCCAAAAGCACATGCGCATTGGCAAGGCCACAATTGTAACAGCAATGTAATAGCAATGATATTTGTAATTTAAAACAATTCCATTAAACTTTTTTTATCCGTATAGTGAGTAAGCTTAAATATAATTTTCTTTCGTTTCACTGGTTGAAAATTATAAAACTACATTGTTTAAAATGATGATTTCATTTTTGAATATGACGGTAACTTCCTCTTTGGTTTTGAGTTGTCCGTTTTTTTTTTTTAAGTTTTGCCTCCGGGATTGCCATCGCAGACAACTACTCACCAAGCTCATGTTCTATATGACTGGAAGAGGACTAAAGCTCTGCCGTGACCTGAGACTAACTCCCTCTACTGATGCTGATGACGCGGGTAACCAAACCGAGGACTCGGGCAATGAATGGTAGCAACATCAGTCCTATTCATGAAACATCAAAAATAACAACAGCATACAGGGACAGCCCAAAAGAACTCGCCTCTGTTCCTCAGCTTCCAACCGGCAGCTCACTTGGGCGTTATTCTGCATACATGGACTTTCTTTTTCTCCTCACCTTGTAATTTGGTTTTGTTTCCCTTCAAACTCTTCCAATGTTTTGGCATATAACCAATAAGGACTTGAAGCCCCTTTACCTGAACTAAGGCAATCTGCCTCCAATTTGTTGCCTTCTATTGTTTGTTTTTTTATTTTATTATTATTATTTTTATATTAAATATTGCAGCAATGCAGGTGCTCCCAAGCACCTCTTAGAGGTCTAGGGGCTCTAAGTGTGGGGAAGACTTTACCCGTTAACCACATGGTACAGTCCGGGGTCTCCCCACACAGTCAATCAATTATGTTATGTTTTGTGATTGTGATGGCTTTTTGAGTTGGCATTTGTTTTTAAAGTGAACTATACATTGCAGAAAGCAATGCCTTAAGTGCAAACCTAATCCACGTTCCTCTGAAATTGTACAGACAAAAATATAAATATGCGTTTAATATGTTTTATAATAAAAATGAATCGAATTGCAAATGTCATCAAATTGAGTTGAATATGAATTAATCCTATCTAAATGTCTTAAAATTTATATTTAGGAATCCTGAGATTATCAATGTAAGAAATATTTAAAATCCTTATTTTATTTAAGCAAAGGATGGTATTCTAAATGATAGTTAATTTTCCAGATTGCTGTTTTAAAAATATCGTATAAATAAAATGATAGAAATAAAATTTTCAATTAAATAAAAATAATTCTTATAAATCACCTATAATAGAATTTTTCAATGAAAACATTTCTTTTTAAAATATAAAGAAAATTCATTTATTTGGAATCAGTGGACATAAGCAACTATATTTATAAAAATTAGAAAATATTTTGAGCCATTCATAAAGTTCGAGAACATTTATTTTATAATTTTCAATATTAGAGTTACGAAAAAATGTGATTAGACTACATTATATAAACGGTGAAGGTTACTCACAAAGGAAGAAATTTCATTCTCTTTGAGGATACATGAAAAACTTTGTGCTCATATATGATACGGATATTTTGTAGAAAAAGGTATTGCTCTTCCATTCTGAAAATTCTACGTTCGACACCTGACCCATCTATGAAACTTATGAGCAGAAAATACTAACAAGTAAATCAATAAAAAGTTTTTAATATCCCTATATTGGTGTCACATGGAAGCTAGTAAGGCAATGCACCAGTTCATGTTTCTACCTCGTTACTCGACCATAGTTTGTTGTTGTGAATGACACTTGGCAACGTCAAGCCCGCCCGTCACAGAGACTAGGCGAATGAATTCAGAGAGGGAGCGTCTTCCGTTTTTTTAATAGAGTTTGGCTCATAGATAGCAGCACCATCTAAATCTTCCGATTTAGAGATTGAAACCAGTGAAGACCCAAAGCCTGGCTCCAACCACCCCCAGAAAGATTAATTTTTAATGGGAACACGGAGGATATAGTGACCCGACGGATTTAACGTGCCCCAGTGTCCATTAGTGAACACGAAGGATCTTCAACTAAGCCGGGATTCGAACTCACCACCGTTTGGTAACGAGAACGATGCCCTAACCAACCAGACCACCGCGGCCTACTCGACCATAGTTTAAAACTATGATATGATTGATTGTAGTTAGTGGCTTCAGTCAACAGAAATAGCCGCATCGAGGTATATATAAACAAAGATTTTTGCAAACATTTGTTGATAGCGTTTGTTCCTGACTGATTTATTTAACTGAATTATTTCACTAGTAAGTATTTGTTTTATTTGAAAGATTTTGTCATTTATTTTCCAAGCATAAATTATTTAAAAAATCTTTAATATTTTTACACTTTAAAATTGGAAGGGATAAAAAAGCAGGTCTATTTTCTTCAGCTTGTTGACTATTTAAATACTTTCTGTAGTTGCATAATCATTCAGAAACATGTTTGAAACGTTCCATACATACCACATAGAAACATTAGTGGATTTTTCCTTTGATATAGTTAGAATATTAACTCAAAAAGGAGTATATGATCTAAAAACTGCATTTTTAAATGATAAAATCTGAAAATTTTCATTAATGTAAAGAGATATATTTAAAGAGTGTTTTCAATTCTTAAAAAAAAATAATAATGCGTTTTTATATATATTTCTTGCAGGGAGATATTTTATATAAGAAACATTTTTTGCTGTGAAAAGAATTCATTTTGTGCAAAAGGAATGAAATTCCTTCTCCTTAAGGGTAAATATATGTATCGATATATTTTTAATTTATATCTGAATTATTTTCAAATTATTTAATACTAGTAAGTTAAGAATAACTTATAAATTGGTTTTGAAATTTTACTCAACTATTTATAATATACTAATTGAAATCTTTCAGTCAGATTTTAACATTGACACTTATGATGTACAAAATGTTAATGGAAAGAGGTTGCAGAATTAATAAAAAAAATTGTTTTCATGGTCAGTAGGAATTCGAATAAAATTAGAGTTACAACAAGTATTCTATGGATAATGTTAAACAAAAAATTCTCTTGCTTCATATTTTAACAGCTTTATTTCGTATCAGTAAAAGCATTCTTATTACAGTAAGTTAAAAAGAGTTTTACGAAATTTCCATAAAGTTTATAAATAAATATTGGAACTTAAGCATCAGAAATGCAAATTTTTATATTTCTTAATTAAAAGTAATTTAAACAGTACTTGGAAGTTAATTAGTTAAATCTTTTTCATTAGATGATTTTTAAATTTCAGAAATATATCCGAAATTAAAATCTTTGATAAATAAGTTCTTTTACAACTTTGAATGAAAACATTGAAAAATATTTTATTGAATTTTTTTTATTTATTCTCAAGAATTAAATTTTTTTAAGAAATTAAATTGTTTCAATTTTATATTTTATTATTAAAGTAAAATGAATGTGTCAAAATTTAAATTTTCAATTATCAAAACTTTTTATATGATTTCTATCGAAAAAATATGTAACAAATATTTAATTGTAAAATGCTTAAATTTTTTACGAAATTTTTTCTGTATTTGTGCAGGTAAACTTGATGAAAAAATCTTTTAACTAAAGATTTGAAGTGAGAAGTGTAGATTTTAAATTTTTGATTGCCTAGTCTATTTCAGAATATCTATATATAACATGTAACAAATACGAGGATTTAATTCAATATATTTGGGTTTTATAAATTTATTTTTCAGTATTAACATATAAATTCATTTTAAAAAATCAATTGAGGATATTAAAGATTTTAAATACAAAAAAAGCCAATATATGTGTGCGTGTGTGTCAACAATGTTGAAAATTTTAACATCGAACCTTATCTGGATTTCAGGATTAAAATAAAATATTCAGCTTATTTTTAGTCGAAAATTGAATGAAATAGTTGCATAATTCAAATATTTAAACATATCATTTTTTTTTACAATTTACCAAAATTCATAGTTTATAGTATCATGTCTTAAAAAATAATAATTTTTTTTTTATAAAAACAAAAGTTCATATTAGATTCGGACCACAGAAGAAAAGGTTACCACGGAATGCTTTTGTTAATAACTTTTATTTTAGAATTTCTCTATCATTTCCTATGTGTTGTTATCTGAAATTTATGCTCATCACTAGGACCTATCCACAGAAAAAGAAGTTTGAAATGGGAAAGGACCAAGGACAGAGCTGGAAAATGGGGTTCCTAGGGAGTGTATGGAGGAGGTAGGGGAGTTAGATCAGTGTGACACTCCATCCAACACAGCCCATCGATCATGATGACGTCACTGGTGGCCACGCCCTTTCAGTTGGGCCAATCAACCTCCCCTGGCCCAAAGCACGAAAGCTCATTTCCTAACGCAAGTGTGTGTACTCCACTCCCCACCCAAAATCCCTCTCTCTTCATCCTCCCAATTGCCAACCCTTTTGCATCATTTTCTTAGTTTTTTCTCTCCCTCCCTCTCCCTTTACTCCTTTCTTAATTGCAGAGTATTTGCAAGAGGAGAGCGGAACGGTTCCACTCGCACGCACTTCACTTCACTTCGGGTCTCGCAAGGACCACGCTCTTTTCACTTCACTTCGCATCCTTTTGCAATAAAATTTTTCAGACTTCCAAAACTTCTTCTCTGACCTTCTGAGATTTCACTTCGCAGAAAAAAAGTATTTTTTCCCTATAGGGGATTTTAATAACTTAAAGATTTCCCTGTAGAAATAATACTCTAAAAGCACACACAGATGGATTTAAATAACTTCTGTGCAGTGGTTTTAATCTGTTAAAATCCCAATAGAAAATTCCTGATAAACCTTTAATTCTGAGACTTCAAGAACTCAAATGAATCGCATTGCTACGTTTTCTGCGTAAGTTTCAAACGAATGCTTTGTTTCCTGTATATCCATATAATAAACTACATTATAAAAAGTTAAAATTTTTTAAATAGGCAAAAAAAAAAAGTCTAAATTAAGCACGAAATAAATGGTGTCGGAAATTTGAATTGACTTCCTACTACCAAACTCATCAATATGTGCTATTAGAGTGGACGAAAAAAAAGGCATTTAATTTAATAGCTTATTGTTCTTACTTTTCATAACAAATCATTAAAAAGAACTAGAGTTAACTATAGCTTAGAAAGACTTGATTTTATTAACAAAAATTTTATGTTCAAGGAAACAAAGCTTTTATCTTAAAATAATACATATAAAAATTGTTGATTACTATGATTTTGAGATATTCTCTCCAAAAAACAGCATATATTATTTTGGTTACTTTTCTATATTTTGTTATTTTAGAAATTGTGAAAAAACATATTTATAAGCAATATTATGTAAAATTCTTCATGCAGAAACTTATAAGTTTTATCAATATAATTATTTAAATCACCTTTTATATCGAATCATAAATAACACTAATAGAAAAATCCTTGTAGGATACCCTAGTTGATGAGATTTTGAGGTGATTGGACAGTTCTAGTTGGAAACAAAATATAATTTAAGTTGTGTGGAATTTCTTAACGCTTTTAAGAAGGTCAGGACACTATAACCAATGTGGTAGTAATGATGATGATTATTATACCGAATTGCAGAAAAACTTGAATGGTCTTACAATAAAAACAAAGTATACTATCAATACTTAACAATTATTTTTTGCAAATGTTTGTCACTGTTTCATGAACTAAGTTACATTTCAAAATTTTAAATTGTATGGAGCAGTAAAATAGGAGCCATAAAAGGTTCCGGAAAAATAACAAATGTGCGTTATGAAATTCCAATGGAGGAAAATTGATGGTATCTCAACAATAATAAAAATTTCGTGCCTTAAAATATATCATGACGAAGTTGACTACTGAAATGGGAATTGAAATTTCTGATTACTATGAAATAGGATCGTTTTAATCACATCGTTAGATGCTAATAAAATCATTCTTTTGAGGATGTTAGCATTTTTTTTCTGAATTTTAATTTATATTTCTATAGGAAGAGGTATATTTTCAAGATAAGGTATGGACATTATAGATTACTTTTCTTTAAAATAGTATTTATAATCATCTGTAACAGGACCACCCCTTGACTGAGTTAGCATATAAATAGCCAGCGCTCGGGCCTTTTATACAACAGTTCGTTGCTTCAATTGTCATTGCGAGCTTGGGTGTCTGCAGTGGCTCAAAGTTGAGTTGAATTATAATTACCTGTTAAATAAGGCCTCTTGTGCAAAAGATGACTGTGGAGCTGTGAACAAACTATAATCAACTGCTCCTTATTCATTTACCGCAGGAAATAACTTATAACTATGAAATCAGTTATTAGCATTTTTGGTACTATTAATTACCTGTGTGTATGTATAAACTACTTCCATATATTTAATCAACAAAATTGTACAAAGTTTTATTCTATATCATTAATACTTATTTAATTTACTTATTTTTCTCTTAAAGGGGGAAATTTTTTACTACTATTAATATAAAATGTAATCTATCTAGAAGTTTAATACGATATATATATAAATACGTCAATTTTAATTCTAATAATTTAATGATTTCTTTTTTTAAAAGAAACACTATGAAGTTTTTGGGGGAAGAAAACATGTATCTCAGAATGCCCTTCTTTAAATATTTGTTTATCATTAACTTTAAATTCAATTAAAGGAATTTGTGGTTTAAAAAATAAATTAAATGCTGAAACAAATTTTAAACTATTAATTTAATTATAAGAGTCTCATGAGTACATATTAGGATAGATAAAAAAGTATTTTCTCGCCTTTTCAGATTCTAGATTTAGTTATATTATCATATTTCTTGTTTTGAATCAATCATTCTTCTTGATTTCTTGATTTAATTTTCAATTATATTAAAAAAAGTATTTTTATACATTTTTTGGTTAAAAAAATAAATTAATTAATTAAAAAAAAACTTATTTTTTATTTTTCTGGGCATTTCAAAGGATATTAATTGTTTTGGTAAAAAATTGAAATAAATTTATATAACTCATGTCCATTTCTTAATTATAGCAACTGCCCATCGCTGAAAATTGTGATTTCAAATGAAAACTTTCAAACTGTCTATAAATGGAAGAAAATTTTAAATAATTGAGAATATTAGCAACTGTGTAAGAAAAAAAAATATATTTCATTTTAATCATATTGTAATAAAAAAATAAGATTGAAAAGGATAAAATCATGTTTCTAATATTCAATTACGCTAAATAAATTATAAGTTTGACTGCACGTTTCGTAGACAAGATATAATGATGATTAATTATCTGTATCAAGATTATGACAAATATTATTTTTGGCATAATAATTATATTGATCATTTTATACCGGCTTCGTTTGTCACGAAACGGTAATTTCTTGCATGTTAATTAGAATGACCTACAATAACAGGATATCAGGCATTTACAAACAATTTCACCAATCACAAAATTCAAAAACGAACTGTTGAACCGAAGAAGAGAGCTAACCTTTCCAATTATTAGCTTTACTTGGTTTTTTTTTAATTCTATTTCAAAGTTTGAAATGAAATTCAATATCCTGATACCTTCTAAAGTGTGCCTGTTCCAATTCTTTTAACAGTGGATGTTCATTCCTTTCAACAGACCAAATCAATCATAAATTAACCATCAAATAATCTTATTCCCACATATCTAGATATTAGACCACATTTCCTAAATAAACTGACCATTTTGAACAATAGCTAATAAATTCTGATCACACATGCTTTGTAAGTTTAATTTCTTTTCTTTGGTTAAACCTGTTTATTTCTGTAGTTTAGAATTTAAACTAAATAAAATAGTAAAATTAACGTTGGCTGTGTTTATAAAGATTATCAAATAGAAAATGTGAAATTAATTACAATTTTTTCCCGGTAAAATTGAATTCTAAATAAATCAAGAAATATTTAAGTTAAATATTAAGTTAAAGTATTTTAGTCAAATATTAAGTACATTCAAAAATGAAAAAAAATATTTATTTAAACAAAACAGAATGAAAGGAGATCACCAATTTTTAGTAACGGTTGAAATTATTATTATTCAAATTTCATATTATTTAAAATTACATAAATATATTAAGATAATATCTCAAATTTTGACCAAAGCACGTTAAAAATTATACTTAAATTTATCTATTTATTATCCTACAAAAAATATCAATTAGTATTTTTTATTAACGCATCTAGTAAAACACTATTGTCAAATAAAATTTGTTGCTTGAATTTATATAAACTATATTTCTCCTAAAAATTATATTCCTTTATTACTAATTGCGTTTGAATTCATAAACTTCGGGATATATGTTAAATTTAAAATAAATTTTTATAGACCTAACTTCTCGTAAACAAATCATCAATGTGAGATAATTTCTTAAATTGGTTGTGAAATATTTCTTAAGGATATAAAACATTTTCTTTGAATTATCAAAATCAAAATATTTATTTTAAGTCTAAAAAATAAGAAGTGTGCTAAAAAATTTGAGTTTTTAACTAGTCCTTTTTGAGGCAAAAGTTTGAACTGTATTTTTCAACAAATTATAAGTACAGAAATAGTGATCATGTTTAAGATAAAATAGCAGTGGAATATTTTGTATAGCGTGCGTGATTAAAATAACAGTGCAAAATTCTTTCATGGATGACTTGTCAGTTCTCTATTTTATAGTGGAATTGTATTTACATTCGATTCTTAATTTGAGTATTGATGTGTTTACTGTGATTCGCAATACACTTTAAACATTATGTATATGCGACATAGTAATACACATTCGGAGTATTTTTAGTAGTTCACAATTAAATTATCTATCGTATATCAGAAGTAACCGCAGATATATAAGCCAACAAGTGTGTTGTGCTGTCACTTATGACACTTGGCGGAGCCAAGGCCGCCCGTCTGAGACTGGACGAATGAAGTCAAAAAGAGCGCCTTCCGTTTTCGATTAGAGCACCCTCTCAAGAGGGTGGAAGTACTAATTGTCTCATAGATGGTAGCATTATCTGGGTCTTCGAATTTAGCGATAGAAAGCCAAGGAAGACACCTACCACCACCAGAGGTATTAATTTAGAATGAGAACATGGAGAACATTGTGACGACGACATATTTTACATGCCACAGTCACTATTAGTGAACACGATGGTCTTTAGTCGACGAAGAATCGAACCATAATCTTATGATTGCGAGATTGATGCCCTAACCAACTAGGCTACCGCGGCCCATATAACAAGTGTTAGATTCTCAATACATTTATAACTCAATATCCATGTGTATCATATCACCTATAAGAAATAGATTACAAGGGGATTTCTTTTAACTTACGAGTATTTGGACTTTATTTGAAATAAATAATGTAAGATCTAATTTTCAGTAATGGTTTCAAAGGCATATTTTCAATACATCAATTAATTGCAAGATTATATTTCTGCACTCTCTCTTTCTCTCTCTCTCTCTTATTTTATTTTTTATTTATTTATTTATTTTTTAAGGACTTAAATATATTTTTTTAAACTTGATATAAATTTCGTTGTTCAGCATTTTAAAACCATTTCTAATCTGTATTTGCTGTGGTATTCATACAGATGAGCAAAAAAAGGGTTAATATTTATCTGTCAAGTAATTAAATTGCATTTGAAAAGAAGTTTTTTGACAAGTCACATATTGAGATAGAAATATTGTTATTTGTTTAAAAAGATATGTTGTAATTTTAAGATAATTTATAAAAAATGTTTAAAGTTTATTTCTCTAAATTTACATTCATGGAAATTATTAAAATTTACTTTATTACGGGGAGAAATGTAGTTTTATAGTATTTAGCTGGTAGATAATGTTTTGTTTCATATAAATACAATTTACTTGTCTTAAACATTGACATTCTGTATTTTATATTTATTTAACAGTTCATATTTTTATCCCATAGAAAAGAAATTTTTATTGGAAAATAAATATAAAAAAATAAGAAATTATGATCGTAAATTATTTTGATGAATAATAACATTATGTGTGGGCGAAATTTCTTTAAAATGAAAAATTATGATTCAACTATTTTTTAACAAACTTTGAGATGTTTCTGTGTATTTGAATTGCATGAAGCTTTAAAACGCACTTTTTCAGTATCCTTACTATGTGAAAATTATCAGTAAATGGTTTCTTTTTTACATTAAAAATTCCAGGAAATTTCTTAGAAGTTCAAATAATTTAGTTAAAGTACACAATGATTAGCATATGAGACATTCATTGTGCAAAAGTTCGTAAGTCAATTTATTAATACTATCTTCTCGAGGATCTGATTTCCTGAAATAATTACGAATTATAAACAAAATCATTTGCATGAATTTCCTCCATCTTGATCCTATCTCATATATGAAGTTGATCCATTCCTGAAGTCAACGTGCAAAAAAAGGGCACCCTTAAAAAAGGCAAGTGTAATACATTCCCTCTAATTTCCCTATAGATGCCTTTGCCTCCTACTCAGAAATTCAAAACCATATCGAAAAGATTTTTAATTCGGTCCCGGTGTCTCGATTGTCTCGACAATAGCAGCGCGAGAGTCATGTCGCCCCGCATAAATTGCTAGCCCTTATCTGAATTATCAGTAGCACAAACCCAGTTAGCGATGCTCTGCCGCATTTGGAATGCCGAGGATGCCTTTCGAACAAAATAAATGGAATGCTCGTCGCTACTCCTGCTGATTAGGGGAACTTCGATCCCACGAATATCTATCTACATTGTGTTAGGGAGATTAATACGGAGTAAAGTTCGCCTTTTGCCCGCTAGGGGAGTTGTACTCGTTCTACTTTTAGCGTGTCTTTGTTTTTTTTTTTTCCTCTTCCGCGGATGGCATGGAAAGATTTATATTACTTATCACGTAATGCAGTGTACCAGACACTGGAATAAGGCGAGTGGTACAACAGCGTCCTGGAAAACGCGATAAGTATCCAGAATACAGCGTCGAATAATAAATGTAATGGAAAACGAGAAACTTCTGAATTAAATTTTTTCACGCCCTACCAACAAGTGCTTGGAAAGCTTTGTTGTATGTAAAGAGATTTTGATAATGATCGATGTATCATTAAGTAAGGGTGAGACTTAGCCTTAAGATCTCACAAAGACAAGGCACTTTCTTCATTTTTACGAAATCGCTATTTACGAAATGCGTCTGTTTCTTGACATTTTTGGTAGAATTAGCACTTATATATAAAATGTGGCCATGGAATAGAGAATCACACCAACTAAGTCCACATTACATTTCAGTAACAATAAAATACCACATAAATACTTGAATATTCAAATTCAATAAATATTTTTATCAGAAATACAAGCTATATATTTAAACTTTCAATACTTTAGAAACTCGTATTTCATTATTTTTGGTTTCGAAATAAAATAATTTGTATTAATTATTTAAAACTATTTTCACTGACTAATGATAACACATACAACCAGTTTTAAGTAACTGACTTTCTGTAGTTGTGATACTGTCTTTCATAAGTTTTTATTTCTGTGGATTATAATTTTTAAGTGATTTCTGAATTTTTATTTTTCTTCTTTATTGAATTTTTATTATTATGTCAGTATTTATCTATCAGAAGCGGATTAACGTTAACTGAAGTACTTAGTTTTTGAAAAATTGAAATACACTACATTTCGAATTGAAATGCACCTAAAAATTAAATTAAAAAAAGTTATTGTTTATTTTGAATTGAATTTAAACTAATTAGTTGTGGTAAGCAGCCTTACATTTAATTCCAAGACATAAGTAAATACAAGGATGTAAGGAAAACTCTTACATTTAAAAAATAAAAATTGCGGCTTAGTTTAGAAATAGAAAAATTATTTAGAAATTAGAATTTTCTTCTGAAATCATTAACTTTTATAATACGTCAGATGAAACAAGTAAATTGAACTGGTATCAAATGAATCATTCATGTTATCAAAATATAGAAATTCTATGTATCTAAATATCAACTTATAGAAAAATAAATATAAAATTTCGCATAGTATACATAAATATGCTGCACTTTTATTAAACATAATATTGATTATATCACTTCACTCTTTTAGCTATACCACTATACTTTATATTACTTTAACATTTTACAAAAAATATAGTAAGAAATGTTTTTTTAATAAAATTTACACTATTTTTTCAATGATGACACATATGTATATAAATATCTACAGAATTAATTTAAGTTTAATATTTATTAAAATCAATAAAATTTAGTTTAAGAATTTTTATTAATTTAGAATTTTAAGTTATTTTTAGTTAATCGTTTTAAGAAAAATATATGGAAATAAAATTCATTTGTTTCAAATTACAAACTGAAAGCAATAAATAAATAACATTCTAAAGCGATGTGTAGTTTTAAATATTTGAGAAATATAGTTGTACCGTAATATTAAAATCTAAACAATATTCATATAAAAATACTTTTCACAAATTATATAAAAATGTAATATTGCACAAGAATTTTCTTTGTTTTTCTACAATACTTATCAGTAGTTGAAATTTAAAAGTCTCATACATAAAGGCACTAAAATATTCTATATTATGCGTTTGAAAAAAGACTTCAAATTAACGATAGTTTAATTTCTTTTTCTTTTTTTTTCTAAAATTAACGATAAAATAAGTAGTTAATTTTAGAAAAAAAGTGTGTACAAACATTTTCCTTTTCAGATGATTCGTGATATTATTTTCACATTTGTTAATTTTGTAATTAAATTAATTTTCTTTCTTAAGTATTAGTTAATAAAAGAGATTTACATTAAAAAAGAATTATAGTTCTGTGTTTTTAATTTTGCTTACTGAATGAATTCTTTAAAATGAATTTAAATTCCCGAATAGCAGAGATTTTTAATATAAACATATTATATGGTATTAAATAAAGGGAATTTTAATGAAAAAATTCACATTTGCATTATATAATATATACAATGCAAATAGTTTTACTGTGTGTAATTATAAGTTTAAAATATTTAATAATTGTATTTATAATAATTTGAGAAAATATAAAAATAAAGAATGTTTTCTTTCTCGTGCAGATTCTAATTTATATTTCTAATCGAGCGATTTTATTTTTAATTTTAATAATTTGTTTCTTAATTAACAACAAATGATTTACTGATGAAATAAATATTTTTTTTCCTATTTTTAATGTAGCGAGAGAGATTCTGATTTTGAATTTATAATTTTAAATAAAGTATTTTTTTCGATAAAAAATATTTTCATGTCATCAAATAAGTATCATTTTCCTGAAGGAATCTCTTTTTTGCTTATGTTACATAATGTATGCATAGTACACAGAAATACTGTGAGCAAATTTGAAATAAAATTGTGTTTTAAATTTCAAATATTCAATAATTTTATTTATATTAATTTGCAACAACTAGAAAAATGACGAATGTTTTCTGTCTTAAAATGAATTGCAAATTATTTTTCAAATCAAGTGTCTTAATTTTAATGTTAGTAATTCTATTTCTTAGCGATAAAGAGAAATAATTATAAAAAGAAATTAGTTTTTCACATTTTATGTGTAATGAATGTAAGATTGAGAAAGAATTTATATTCTGATAAAAATTTAGATTTTTTTAAAATTAAAAATACATTTCATAACAATATGTAATAATAATTTTCTTGAAAGGATAATTTTTTTAATATAGAATAATCTACACTCACACACTAATGATATAGATTTGCTGTGAATACTTTTAAACATATAAGAAGCTTTTATTTCTACTTACAAGTTAAAAGTCATTTTGTGTAAAAATGAGAATAAAAAACGTTTACGAATCTCACCCTTATTAAAAATATCATATAATCCGCATTTTACATTGATAAATAAGAGATAATAAGTATATCTTATTTTATGTATAACGAATGTAAGAATGAGAAGGAATTTTTATTCTGATAAAAATTTAGTTTTCTTTAAAAAAATATTCATTTCATAACACTGAGTAATGATAAATTTCTTGAAAGGATTATTTTTTAATTTAAAATAATCTACACATACACACAAATGATATTAGATTTGTTGTGAATAGTTTTAAATATATACTGAGCTTTTATTTCTACTTACAAATTAAAAGTCATTTTGTGTAAAAATGAGAATAAAAAATGTTTACGAATCTCACACATATTAAAAATATCATGAGATCCGCATTTTGTATTGATAAATAAGAGATAATGAGTATCTCTTATTTTGTGTGTAGAAAGCTGCACATATATCTCTAATGAAAATACGATCCTCAATTTACCCCATTAAAAAGATCATAATTGCCCATAAGAAACGGGTTGCAAAAAATGCCATACAATCTATTAACAAACCTCACAGTTTATTTAGTCCCCCTTTCGAGCTATTATCTCATTTCGGTGAAACAAAGTGCGGGAACGATGCCGAAGGGGGAATAGGAAAAAAAGAGTTTTATTTTTATTTTAAATGAAGAGAGAAAAAGAGGAATAAAAAAGGGGTGAAAATAAAACTGGAGCACAGAGAACGCTTACTAATAACAAGAGAGATGGTTGGAATGAAGGGGGGGGGAGGACTGCCAGAAGGGGGGACTAAAGTGCGACCTGCATCGATTGGTGCCCTTAAATCTGTTCAGCTTGGTTCTCTACTTCTCTTCCAACCGATGCTTGCTGCTGGCGTCGCTTCCCCTAGAGTTGTCCTCTTCTACGTTCCTTTCCTTCCGACGTTCTCTCTCTCACGGAAAGGGGGTGTGTGACGGAGGAAGGGGGAGCGAACGAGGGGATGGGTGGCCAGATGAGGTGAGCCGATAATTACCGTTCTGACAGTACCGGCCATTTATCATTCTGCGCTGTCACGAGCGCCATCTACCCGCTGTTCGGCTCACCAATTTCTTTTTCCTCCTTTTCCTTTAAGAGCCGAGAATACGAATATCTCAATATAATCGCTTCCAATATTAGTATATCTTAAAAGTAGATTTTTTTTTTCTTTTTGGTGGTTACATTACTGTTTTTTTTAACTCTCACCCCCTTCATTTTATTTATTGCTTTTTCATTCTCTTCTTTTTGAAGTTCAGTTGTGTTATTACCGAGATGGTATTTTTATGTGGGAAAAATACCCCCACATACCCTACCCCTCTACAAGTGTGGGAAGATGAATGCTAATCTTAAATCCCGAAAGACTGTTTTCGAAATGGGCTTTCGAGGACAGAGACACAGGTGAATGGGTTCATTATTTCGAATTCGTAATTTTCCTGAATCGGGGGGTGGGGGATGTTTTGGCTATTAGAACCGGCTTAAATCAAATCATGTTCTGCGGTTAATTAATTTAAAAGTTTCCTTTCGGTATTTTTTTTCCCCATCCGAGGGAAAATATTAATATGACGCCTGTAGCCATTAGTAACTGACTTGATTAAAACATAGAAGAAAAAAAATGAAGAACTCGAAACTGAAACTGCAAATTATTTTCGGTAACTCAATCTAATGTAAAAAACCCATTTATAACTCTCGTGGGAAACAAAGAAGTCGTTTCGAAAACTCTAATCTTTGTCTGTTGTTGCATAATAATTATTCTCTGCAAAACATTTCTAATTTAAAGCGGCAAAACTTTTTTTATTAAATCGGTTTGAGCGATTGAGTTAGATCAGAGCTTTAATAACTTCTAGTACTTGATCTGGAATTAATAAACACGATATGATATTGTTATTTTTTTACTTTCTAAAATACCAAAGTATTTTCGACATCCAGTTTGCGGTTTAATGATAAACAAATTTTGCTTTTTTTTTTTAAATTTTAATCTTACATTTCATTGCAAGTTATGTATTCGCGTAGTTTTTTTCTTATTTCTTTTCCAAAAAGTTATAAATTAAGTTTAAAGTTGATTTAATAATTTTGTTTAATAAGTATATTATTATGAAAGAATAATTTTAATTACCGCATGTTTTTAATCGGAATTATAAAAGATGAATTCATTTTCAACTTTTAATTCCCGATGCTTTTCTTGCTTTAAAGAATTGTCTTTTTTAGGTAGTTTAGTAGAATAAATCTACATATTTTAATAGAAATATATTGAATTGTGTATGAAACACACGCGGTTGTAATTAAATTCTTCTGTTTTCGGTATGAATTTAAATACACGCGCGCGTTTCTATTAACGTTTCTATTAAGATAGAACGTCTAATAAAATAAATTATACGTTCCTGTTAAATGAATTAATTTATTAAATTTCAAGAAATTCTTTTAATATAATAGGGCTTTTAATATAATAGTTTGTGCCTGTATTTTGAAAGGAATGTGGTTAACTATAAAATATGAAATTTAAAAATTTTAGCATTTGTTTTAATTCTCATGATAAGAAAATAAAAATAATATACTTTTCAGTGTTAAGCGTTTGAAAAATATTTCAGGTATTTTTATAATTAATTACGCCAGTTACACACATGCCCATAAATTAATGATAATGCTGAAACCGACAGCTAAAAAGTGCAGAAACAAAACAAACGGGATTTATTCATAAAGCTCATGCATTAAGCAAATGAGAAAAGTAAACCGACATGTTATACAAGGATGTTGTTCCGTTGAATTTTTCTTGTCATGGTTCCGATTTGGATAAGCAGATATGTTCGGGAGCCCAGTATAATGCCTCCCCAAATGAGCACTCCTGCACCACCTTAACATCGATGTTCATTAATGTTATCTTGGTTGTATTGAGTACCTGAGGTTTTTCATATAAACGTCCGACGTGAATCGGCCTGCAAGCTAAATCTCGACGTTTCAGAAAACATAACACAAGTCCATTGTGACGATGTCTACATTGTATGTCCTCTACTCTAGGCTAACCATTGGAGACAGTGAGTTGCCACGAGAGAAACACATCTGACAAGTCTGCAAATATATGGACTATACCGTCCAAAACATCTGTACGCGGTTTGCCTTGAAATGGTCTTATCCGTGGTTGACGATAGCAGACGTGACAGGTACGCCATTGGTCGCTATTTATCAATTTTTTTTTAGGTTACTGCCAAATACCGATTATCTTTCGGCATTATCACTCGGGGACGACTATATTGTCTTGACATTTCAATAATAATCTTGGGATCATTATCACGGCCTTGTTTAAACCATCGTTACCACTTTGGAAGATTCCGAATTTCTCGGCTACTGCGATCTGCTTATGCCCACATTCCAGGCAACCGATAATCCTACCATGCGAATCATCATTCACATGCATCCATTGTGTCATATCTATATGGTTGTGACTCTGATCGCCCTGCGGACGGTTGTGAACATGTTTTTTTTTTTTTTTTTTTTTTTTTTTTTTTCTTAGCCACAGATCCCATAAACCCTTCTTTTAAGCTCTTGTCATTGCGGCGTATGCTCCGCTGCACCGTCAGCTGCCTTCCTGTAATTTGGGTATAATGTTTGACCTTGTGATATTTCTACAAACAGCATTTTTCCTTTCAAGCTCAATTTTTGTGAACTTCTGAATTTTCCTTAATTTATGGACATGTGTGTATGTAATGGATTCATACATGAAAACAACGATAGCTTTAATTTATTACCTTTTGGATGTTAAACAATATTTATTAGCAAAAAAAAAAAAAAAAAAAAAAAAAAAATTGAAAATTACTAATTAACAGAATTTTTAAAACAGTTTACGACGCATAACTGGAAAATTTAAAGTTGAGTAATTTATTGGATGATACGATAATTTTATGCGCAAATCAGTAATACATACACATATAATGCATGTATTATTACATGCCTACATTGAACCATGGATTAAAATACATGTGAAAGTATACGTACTGGTCTGGATAGAGATAATTTAAGAATTTGTTTCTAAAAAAATCGCAGAAATAAAAACATTTCTGCTGAAATAAGAAGATATACCAATGAACTTCATAATGGTATCGGCAAATTTTAAAATCTAGTTTCTCTAAATTTTGTAAACGATAATTTCGCAAGCACTTTTCCAAGTACAATTAAGAAAATTTAATAAATACTTCTGCATTCCAATAATTCTTGAATGAGCAAGCAATAAACCATAAAGATATCTCTATCTTTATAGTTTCTATTACATATAATGCGAAAAAAAGATATTTTGATAATATTATTTTACCTTGATAAAAGAAATTCATGAAATGCTATAGACTAGGGGTTCCTAAAGCAGTCCCTACTCCCTGGGGTTCCAGATCATATTCACTGGGTTCTCGGAAAGTTAAAATTGATTTGGGAGTCCCTGAAGAGCATTAATTTCTAAATCAGTTTTAATATAAACCCTAAATCAGTTTTAATATAAAATAATATTGTGACAATTTTGTATTATTATAAGAATTTATATAATAAACAAAAAAATGAGATTGTATTTTACTTATGACATAAAAATCGCTAAGATATAGGTGGGTGCTTAAAATACAATATGTTACCTAAGTATACTGAGTGTTTAGTGATAACCTATTGTGAATGAATACTGACAAAACTTATTTCCATCCACTTGTCGCTTGTAGTAGAAGTGTCGCAGTGGTGTGTATAACTTGTTACTTGTTTCAAGGTTACTAGCATAACTTAGTTAATATTCAATTTACTTAAAAAAAATTTTAAGCTTTCAAGTTCCAGCAACACACCAACAACAATATAAAAATAATAATGAAATAACAATAAAATTAGATAATATTCCTCAAAAATTCTAAAATGAAAGATCTACTGACACGTCCATTATATAGTTCTTGATGGCACCAGCTGCTTTGGTTATTAACGAGTATGGAACATTGCAAAATATGCGGCTGAAAATAGGTTTATATATAACTGCAATAATGCTACTGCATGCATTCTAATTTGTCTACTTTATAAACATAAAATACAAGAGTCGTGGTCATGTAATCAGCCACATTTAATTCTATGTTATCCTGATACATATCTAGTGCATAAACAAATTTTCTCATCCTTAGACAAAAAAAAATTTGAATTGTTAGTTGGAAGTGTTTTGGAATAATTTCACTTTTTGTATCGTTAACGTAAATTGTGTACCTTTGTTTCGTAAGTATATTGGAATAAAACTGTTCTCTTTTGAAAAAATTGCAAATAAAATACTTGATGTACTTATTTTACTACTTTTTTTTAAAAAAAATTGGATTTTATATCCTTTTTTTTTTAACAGTATGAGTGAGCTGAAAAAATTTTCAACAGTATTAAATATTTGCAGTATGGCTTTATATTTCATCCCCAGGAAATAGTATTTTACTTGCGTCTTTTGTGTAATAAAACTATGTCAGGATTTAATAACTTTCCAAGATTAAAAAACATTTAATAAAAAAAACGAATAGTGATGAAAAAAGGAGGATTTAATGTTTTTCAGATAGTCAAAAATATTTGAAAAAAAATTACTGCAACAACTGATATATGGACAACATCTATGTGAGATAACGTCAAACCGCATGCTTCTTAAAGGATTTCTTTATTGACTGAAAAGTCCGGAAATCCATACACAATATAGAATCTTATTTTACAAGCTGTAATTGAGGTAACACGGTGCGTGTTGCGCAAACCAGTTTTTGACATTATTAAAAATGTTCACAGTATATAAAGAAGAATTGACGGAATGGTTTAGTGAGTAGAAAATTTTTCTTTGTGAGTACTTTAAAACATCTGAATTTTCTACACAGCTTGACGAATGCACTTTACCTGGAAAGGAAGCTTTACTTTCAGCTCATGTAAGAGTTGTAAAAAGAATTTTTTTTTTATCAAGAATTGTTATTTATTGAATGTTTTCAAATCAATATAAAAGATTGAACTTCATTTACTGAATTAAAAAAATTTTTTGATGTCAAAGCTATACCTTCTAATATTGGTCTAATATCAGATCTATTGCATTTGACAGTGATCCTGCAATGACAGGATGATATTCAGGTTTTTTAACATGCTTAAAAATAGTTTAACATTTTTATAATGTATTTCAGTTTATTGTGTGTGTCACTTATCATTATCATTTAGTCTCTAAAAATCTTAGTGAAAGTTTTCAAGGGCCACTAGATTATAAATGTCGTTAGACAAGTTATAACTTGTCTAACGACATTATTAAGGCATTACTTATTATTTTATTATAATAAAATAATAAGTAATGCCTTCAATGATATTATTGGCTCAACTTTGTTAAACAGCGAAGACCTTTTACAATTTTAACACAACAAACCGGTACAAATTTAGAGGGGTAAATGAACAGTATTAAAAATTTTTAATATTAATTTATAAAAGTAAGAAATTTAAAAGTAAGAGTATTCCGCAAAAATAGAATTAAATTTGTAGTAATGCTAGAAAATACAGATTAATTTAAAAAAAAATTAAATTTAAACTTATCAGTCACTATGTCATGTTTATCGCACATAGTAAGAAGTGTGCACAGCATGAGAATAATCTAAGATGAGGCAAAGCCCAGAAAGTACTACCACATTAACAGATACAGAATTTTTTAAAAAATGACTAACTGCGTTATAAATTAGTTGTTTTTTTTCTAATGGCGGGAAATATTGAGCAAGTAAGTAACATTAGCCTACTTTCCTCAACAAGTCCTGAAACTGCTACTCATTTTATCGTTACCGGGTCAGCACCAGTGAACCAAGTCACGGAGCTACGAGTAGCATCGCTCACGCCATACCACCACAAACCCATTTATAGGGTGGGCCACATTCATCCATCGTCTGAGGAAAGGACAAAAAACACAGAGAGAGAGAGAAAGTACATCCATACCCGAGACGGGATTCGAACCCAGGTCCTCACCATCCGTAGTCAGTTACGCTAACCACTAGATAGGTTGGGCAGCTAAATTAGTTGTTTTTTGCTCGTAATTAGGCTAATTATTTAGAAAGATTAAGAAAACTCTGTTTATTCAGTTATATTCGTAAACAACATTTTTAGTATTCACATAGTTCCAGTTATTTACCAACATTATTTGTTTGCTAACTGTTTTCTAATGTTGTATTTATACCGATGAAATTTTTAGTTATGAATTGTACACAAAAGTTTACATTTCTTTTGAAATAACTACATAGGCTTGATTCAGAAAGAATTTTTCCTAAATCTATTTGAATGGCATATTTTTAGAACATTTTATCGGTTTTATGTACAAAAATATATTTGTCATATCGCTGAGAATAAATTTTAGCAACATTTAAAAGTTTAAGTTATTTAAGTTTTGAAAACTGACAATGTTTTAAATATTTTACCTTTGCTTTAAACCCACATATATTCTTAATTTTTTACATTTTAATTAAAATACTCTGAAATTCTAACATTTTTCTCTCATTTTGAAATATACTTTTATTTTGAATATATTCTCCTTTAGATAATCTCATGAATTCCAAATAGTTTTAAAGTTTAAAACAACTTTTGAAATTTTTTAATGAAATAAAGCTCTGAAGGCATACACCTAACATTATGCTTAAAGGTTAAAGGGTTTCAAAAACTCGCCTATCACCAAACACATCAAAATTTTAAATCGGGTCAGGTGACAAGGTCACACCTAAGATGTCATCCTCTTCTCCACACCAGTAAGAGGAATTTGTACGTCAAATGAAATAAGGAATAAGAAACAGCATTTTCTGAGACCAAGAATACTCTTTGAAAAGCATTTTTAGTTTGATATCCAATTACAGGTTCCAAAACATAAAATATAATGCACGCGAAATTTTGTATGTATATCATCGAAACTCAGAAAAGTAAAAATAAATTATCTACTAAGATTACGAATTATTGGACCTATTTACTTAAAGCCAATAATTTGCAATCATAAGTATACATATAAATGAAATATACACAATAATATACACAATAACATTAAATAAAAATTTTAAGCACTTACTGGAAATACATGATTTTATAATCTACACAAATCAAACGACAGTCATCATCCCGTTGTCTATGACACATCAAACATTTAACTTACAAGCGAACTATAATGATCGAAGAATATATTTTATTAATAAATTTACATATACTTAAACGTATTTAATAAAAAAATTAAATACTGTGGCATGACAGCCCGTTGGAAGGCCAAGTCCTATGTCCATCTCTGTTTTCTTGTTACCTGTTAAGTGGTCAGCCTGACGTGAAACCTTCAGTGCCTAATTTCCAAGCATACTGGTACACACAGTTTTATCAACTCACTGAAGGGATGGAAGGCTGAGTCAACTTTGCCTAGCCGACGATAGAACCTCGGACCAGTGCTTTGGAGCGAGAAACACTACCACTACGCCACCCCACAGGCTTTACAGTAATTAATATTATATTATATGGTACACACTGATCAATCAAGTATTTATTATATTAATTACTGTATTTAATGTATTTAAGTAAATATATAATAATTTCTTATATTAGTACTCACGTATAATCTTCAAATTACATATTATTGTATTGTGAAAATTATCTTTTGATTATGTCTGCATTTCTTATCGAATTTATGTATATTAGTAGTTGATGTAGTCATCCTCAACAAATATTCTTCTGTATTCCTGTCAAAATTAGTAATTATTTTAGCCAACATTATTGACTGTAACCACTGCTTTATTCCTTGGCATAGTATCAAAGAAGCTTTGGATGTATTTTTGGATTTTAGTAATTAATGCGGCTTCCACATATTTTCAAAGTTCATCTGATGTAGTACAGGAGAGTTTATTCTGGGAGCAGTTGACATGCAATCATGTATCACATGTTTACCATAGGGGACAAATCGCGAGAACAAACAGGACAAGGAAGAAATTCAATCTGTTGGGTGAATAAGAACTTTTGATCGATGCGTGTTACGTATGATCACAAATTATGCTGTTGGGATATGATTTGGAGGATGACGAGAGTTGAAGGTACGGGAGGATCACAAGCTCTAATATATCAGCGATACTAGCTGTTCAGAGTACCAGTTTTAGAGGGATGTGGGAGTGAAATTCAGTACCACACCAAAACCATGATACTGCGTTGAAGACTAATGTAATGATACGTATCGCAACACTATAGGAATATCTCCTTTAGTGTTGCAACTTTTCGCATAGTTTTCTCCATTAAATTCTTTATTTGAAGCCCAGAATCATATAATTCTAAGTTTGTTTGACAAAAATTCACGTCTAGTACAAAATAATTAAGTTCTGCAGGTGTAAGTTTAGATTTCAGCATGTCGTAGATGTAGATTGTTGAAAATTAGAATCATGGCATGCGTCTTTCTCTGATTCAACTGTATATTTATCTGTAAATGTAGGTGCTCGAGGATTTTCAAAATAAGGAATTATTCCCACAGTAGAGTATAACTTTGAATAATGAATGTTTTAGGATTTTAAGAAAACTTGACTTTTATATAAAAAAGTAACAATACATTACGTGACTAGTCAATTGAAATCACAAGAGCTGAAAATTTTATTATATTGGGCACATACTTTCCTTTTAGCCTGTTTCTAAGTTTCTTTAATATTTTTAGCATATATATGGAGCTTAAGACTTAATCCTGGTCTCTAATTCTACTTCCAAAGTACAGCACATAAGCCCTTATAACTAAGTGTGATTAGCGAAATTGTCTTTCTCGTTATGTGAAGGGAATGAGTTCGTAATCCGACCATACACTACAAAGATTCGTCATGTTAGCTAATGGCGGCTGGGGCATGTTAAATATGTCATGGTCACAATGTCCTCCATTTGAAATGATACCTCTGAGAGTGACAGGCCAAGCATTGGGGAGTCTTTTGCTTGGTCACTGCTTCTAACATACGAAGACTATCACTTGACTACTTTTGTCTAAATTATAGAATCCAACTCAGGGCTAGGGACAGAGAAACATGCTAGTGCAACAACAAAATTGTTGTTTCCTCACTGTATATTTGTCATACAGAGGACAAAATAAGTCCAGTTTATTTTTATACTGGCCAGACATACTTGCTGAATGTAATATAGGATTGTTATTACATTATCTGTATAATGAAAACTTAACATATCTAAAATTCCATAGATAGCAACTATTCAATCAGCAAAACAATTCGCCAAAAGGAAAAATTAGAAAATAAACTAATATTCATTGCTATCTCAAAACTGAGCTCAATTAATCACCTTTTCTTTTGTATTGTTCTATCACAGAGAGAAATTAGGAAAGCCATAAAGCTTCTGTTGAATTCTTAAATGTTCCGCTTTTTTATGCAAATAGATCCTCAAAACTTCAGAAAGGTAAATAAGGATTTTGTTATTAAAAAAGTTTCAAAAGTCACAAAAAAAAGGAAAAAGATAAAAACCAAAATGATCGCAAAAACTGTGACATAGCTGATGATAGCATAAATGATAGCTGTTTCCTTTTCCTGTAAGTTGCTTAGTTAAATTTAAAGAATATACACATTTACCAGAAAAATACGTAAAAGCGGGAATTAGAACTTTTAGGAGGAAGTTGCTTAGTAAATTAAAAATAAATATTAATCTGTTATTTCACCCAAAAATACACAAGAAATACATTTTTTTTAAAGAAAAGGCATTTGTCATTCTTAAACATAGATAAACTTTATTTAACTCGTGTATGGTACGTTAGGGAAATACAATTCGCGTGCTATGCTTGTATGTATGAAATTTAATTTCTCAGTGAATCTGTAAGTCAGTTTTTTAAATGAATATCGTGATCATAGAGAGATTTTCGGCAAAAGTACGAGATGGTGCTCTTATTATAATGAGATAAAGATCATACATGATGAATGTATTTTCATTAGAAAACAAGATACGAATCTGTTGTCAACGTTTTCCTTGAAGATCCTCATTTGTGCAGTAAAACGGCCCAAAAAATGTGCTTTGTAAAAAATCGATCATGATTTGAAAAGTATCAAGAAGGAAGTATCAATAGAAGAGATCTCGCATAACATACGTCTTCATCAATTCTCCGTACAGGACAAAAAGTTAAGTGTCGAATATAGCCTTCCAAAAAGCTCTTATGATAAATCCTGTAAAAAATTGATATAATGATGTAATGTGATCATCGTAATGTGAAAAACGATGCAATGTGATCATCGTTCCGGATGATCACATTACAAGCACTACTTTCAAAGGATACTCGTCTACGTTATAATACATATTACAGATGAATTAATTAGTGATTATGCCAACGTTCCTGATTGATATTTTTTGGAAGGATAAGATTTTTTTTAGCTCCACTAGCATCTAAAATAAGTAGAAAACTATTACTGAATAGAAACTTAAGGTGCGACTTAATAAATCGTCATCAAATGCTGTGATTAATGTTTAGTGTGAATTACTCTAAGATATACTGGCCGGATCAATAATTTATAACAATATATTAATGGGTGCTTGATTTTATAACTATGTTTGTGGACACCCTGGTGTTGTAATTGTAATTGGAATATATTTTATTGACAACCATTTGCTTCTTTTACATGTTTTATAAAGGAACTGTTTTGGAACTCGCAAACAAATCAATTGTCGTTGTACGTGATCTTCTATTTGCATTTTTCTACAAAGGAATAATTTGGCATTAAATCGCAGTTGCTCTACAATATTGAAGTTGAACTTTTTAATAACTTTCATTTAACTATCGGGATTAACAAATTCATTTACGTGTTTTAAAGTCGCAAAACGTTTAAAGGTCATCTTATCATAACGTGCATGATCAATTTCCTATAACTTGACATCTTTTTTTTATTACATCCGTAATTCCTAGTTTTTCAAAGTCAAGGGGGGTGATGTAAGAGTTTAGTAGGCAATCTTTCTATCCCTGTACATTACAAAAAAATTATTTAATGTCTTCCAATTCTTAAAATAAATTCTTACAGATTCAAATTTTCTTTGTAACTCTATTTTTGACATTCTGAGATCAAAAATACCTACGTGTGATAAAATAGATAGCTGAATAAATTGTAAATAATATTTTACTTTTAGACATTTATTTTGTTTTACATCGAGATAACTTTTATGAATGCAGCTTTAATTCTGCTTTAGAATTATGTACTAAGAAAAACTGAATCCTATTATAAATCAAAAGACTATGTTAAATATTAAATTTTTAATTTCTATTTAATTTTTTTTATTTAAAATGACTTATTTGATGAAATATAACAAATTTAATATTTTATCATTTTACACTAGTATATATTTTATCCACAGATTAATTTAGACTTTGTTTCGATATTCTGATATAAATAAGTGCAAATATATATATATATATATATATATATATATATATATATATATATATATGTATGTATTTTTATTATTACGCTTTGAAATCGTACGTTCAATTTTCAAAAAAAAAAAATATTTTCAATTTTTCGTCCATATATTAAATATCTATGAGTGAAAAAAATACACTGCTGGCTGGGAGGCCACCCAAAATGCAATACCATGAAGACCAGCGCAGTCAATGCGAATTCTACATATTGAATGTGAATTCGCAAGTTGAAATACAAGTTGTTACAACCAGTTGTGTGTTCTTGTCAGTCGTTGAGCAATAATGGGACACACTTTACCGATTGGTGATAGACTGAGTGAACAAACAGGCCCAGGAAGTAACTCAACCTAACGGGCAAGAAGAACTC
>JAPDSC010010341.1:521600-535521 GCA_026290005.1 Latrodectus geometricus | reverse complement strand
TATATATATATATATATATATATATATATATATATATATATAATATACAGAAGTAAACACAATATACATCTAACAGAAAGTAAATGGAATCAATGAAATACAATATCAACCAATAAATACTGTAGGCAGTCAAACCAGCGTACAAGCAACTAATGAGAGAAATGCCAATACAAATAAAATAAGATGTAATTTGAAGAGCAATAAAATAAAAGATAATAGTAAAAATAAACTATAAAATTCAATACAAATAGTACAAAATCAAGATAAAACTATATATTAAAAATGTGGAAAAAGGCATAGGAACCACGTCTTCATTAGGGGGGGGGGGATGGTCAACTATGCAAATAAAAAACTCTTTTCTGACAAGCACGAAGGACAAAAGTTTAAAAAATATTCGTGCTATTTGTATTGAATTGTATAGTTTATTCTTACTCTATTTGTCTTTTATTTTTATTGCTTTTCAAATTACACCTTATTTTATATCTATGTATATAAATATATATTGTTTCAAAAAACTAAACCTGTTACGAAAATTTCTTTTCCAACAATTTTAAAATGATTAAGAAAGTTTCCTAACCTAATATAAAAAAAGTTAAATTAATAGTTTTTCAGACCCCTTTATGTGTCCAATTTTCTTAACTTAGTAAACATTTTGTTCACATTTTTATTTATCGTTTTGGCATTGGGTAAGGGACTTTAACGGCAGTAAGGGATTTTACACCCACCAAGTGAATTGCCTTCCTGGAAGTCTTTTCATAGATAATGAGAACTATCACAGGGGAGGAATCCCAGAAAACTCTCATTCATCCATACAGATCCGTGAAGAAGCAAAAAAATTATATGCCTTTTTACAACAGTGATTGTCATCAATTTGGAAACATTTCACTCAGAAGAGTGCCATCCTAACAATTTATCACATTTTCTTCGCGAAGTAGGTAGCCTAACTGCCGAAAGTCATTGTTAGGGTTTTATGTCCACTATTTAAATTGCTTTCCCAAAGAGTACTTTGAAGTCAGTTTGCTTTTTCATAGCTTCCACGCAAGAGAGAGAACCGGAAATCTCCCCACTGAATTACATGGGAAGGGCAGAAGTGAAACATACATTACTCGCTATTCTACACTGGTTGAAATCAGGAACCTTATGCTCTAAAGAGCACTGTCTTACGATTAGGCCACAGTAATCTCAAACCTTTTATCGTTTATCACCTATTATATAACTTCTGCAAAATTCTATTCGATTGACTGATTTTTTCCTCAACAACTGATGGCTCCTTCTCTTAATTAAAGCAAATCTATTAATTAAATTTTGTCAAAATCTAATACATTACTAAGTTTCTGTGAACATTTTAAAAATAATATATAGTTCTGTATAAATTCTTAATATACTAGAAGGATCTGATCTGTTGGTCAATAGAAGTCATATACTTTCTCTCAAAAATAATAGTTTTGATTACATCATATTTCGAACAGTTTTTTTTATTATTTCCTTTATAATGAATTCATGTGAAAACTCATTTGAATAACGTCTTTCATTTAGACAATCTAAAAATGTTTCAATCTGGAAATATTGCTACTCCATGTAAAAATATTAGATTGTGAATGAAATTTTTTCAGCTTAACAATTAAAAACATAATCTATAAAATTTTCAAAAATAAATAAATAAATAAATAAAGCATGATTCAAAAATTAAAATTAATACCATGCTAGTTTCGGCAATAGTTATAAAACAAATAGAATTCAAAAGCATTTCATTCAGCTTTTATATTAAGGAAACATTTTTAAGAAACTCTCATCCTTACTACACTACTGGCCATTAAAATTGCTACACCAGGAAGAAATGCAGATAACAAAATGATACTTATTGGACAAACATATTATACTAGAAATAACAAGTGATTAAATTTTTAAAAAATTTGGTTGCATAGATCCTGAGAAATCAGTACCCAGAACAACCACCTCTGGCAGTAATAACAGCAGCTATACGCCTGGGCATTGAGTCAAACAGAGATTGGATTGCATGCCCATGCAGCTTCAACAGATGCAGCAGTTCATCAACCGTAGGGACTGGCGTTTGGTGACGATCCAGTCGCCGGCAACCATTGACCAGACGTTTTATATTGGTGAAAGATCTGGAGAACGTTCTGGCCAGGGCAACAGCCGAACATGTTCCGTATCAAGGAAGGTCCGTACAATAGCGGCAACATGCGGTCGGGCATTATCCTGCTGAAACATAGGGTTTCGCAGGGCTCGAATAAAGGGTAGAGCCATGGGTCGTGACACGCCAAAAATGTAACGTGCACTGTTCAAAGCACCGTCAATGCAAAAAAGATGTTACCGAGACATGTATCCAATGGCACCCCATACCATCACGTCAAGTGATGGGCCAATATGACGATGACGAATGCACGCTGCCAGTGTGCGTTCACCACGATGCCGCCAAACACGGATGTGAACATCATGATGCTGTACACAGAACCTGAATTCATCTGAAAAGATGACGTCTCGCCTTTCGTGCGCCCAGGTTCGTCGTTGATCACATCATTGAAGGCTCTGTTGTCTATGACGCAGCGTCATGAGAAACCGCAGCCATGGTCTCCGAGCTGAGAGTCCATGCTGTTGCAAACGTCGTCGAACTGTTAATGCAGACACTTGTTGTCTTCCAAATGACCCCGTTTCTTGACTCACGGCTCGTGACATGTTTGCACGATCCATTACGGCCATGCGGATAATATGCCTGTCTTCTCGGCTGCTAGTGATAGGTGGCCGTTGAGATCCCGCATGGCGTTCCATATTACCGTCCTGAACCCATTGATTCCATATTCTGCTAACAGTAATTGGATCTCAACCGACGCGAGAAGCAATACTGCGATAAGATAGATCGCAATCCCGGTATGCTACAATTCGACCTTTATCAAAGTGAGAAACGTGCTGGTACGCATTTCTCCTTCTTACACGAGGCATCACAACAACTTTTCACCAGGAAACAACGTTCAAATGCAATTTGTGTATGAGGAACCGGCTGAACAGTTTCCTAATTTAAACACAATGTAGGTGTCGCTACTGGCGCCTGCTTTGTCTGAATGCGCTGAAAGCTAATCATTTGCATATCACAGCACCTTCTTCCTTTCGTATAAATTTCACGTCTGTAGCATGTCGCCTTCTTGGTATAGCAATTTTAATGGCCAGTAGTGTATTATAATTCTCTAACTTATTCCTCTGATATGTGATAACATATCCGTGCAATACATGTACAGTGTAAAAATCATCATTTAACTCAAATAATAATAAGAATCTCTACTTCCGAAATAATTTTAACAATCGTTCATTTCTCTAAAAAAAAGTTTCGGGAATGTATTGACAATACAAATAAGAACAGGAGTTTCATATGTTTTTGCTATTGGATTTATTATTGATAATTTAACAATTTAGCTTGAATAAGCGTATAATTTTTATACTAATGTATACATGTCTAAAATCTGATTTGATATAGTTGGTCTATCTGTACGTTATATGTATATACATATATGTGTGTATGTGTAATATTTATATGTATACAATTAAATCATTTTCTTTATTTAACAATAATAATGTGGGAAATCAGAAATATTTCGTTGTTTATTTTCAGTTAAGTTGCACAAGTTTTTACTTAATAATAACGCTGCGAAAGTATTAATAGCAAGATCGAACCTGAAGGAATTGCAGTTGTGAACCAAACTTTTATTTCAAGATGTTCTAATCTAATGTTTTTTTAATGATCTTGTATATCTAATACATTCCGTTTGTGTTGACCTAATCATATAATGTTGCTTGTTAATTTTGTATAGTGAACTTAATATTAAATCATTCAAAAAATGAATCCAGAATTTTGAGTAAATTATTATTTAAAAGCAACGATTTTTATTATTTGATTTGAACGATTTCCAAAAACATAGTTATAATGTTTTCAGGAGTGCTATATTTAATGGTATTAATTGATTAAAAATTTGAATGTATTTTTAACTTATTTTTTATTACGAAATATTTCCATAAATAAATGTTTAGTACTAAAAAAAAACTAAACATACTTTCTTGCTAAGCGCATAAATAATAGTCATCAATTTAATACCTTATGTTCATATTTTACGATTTTAATTTTTGGAATATTTATTGTATTTAAGACATTTTGATTTATTACAAAAATCTGGGGCTTAAAATAACGTGATTAAATTATTTATTGCATTATTTTTTTAAGAAATTGTCTTAACGATTTTTTTTCTTTCAGATTGACAAATAAAATTCTTCTTACTATTTTGCATTTAATAAAAACAATAATGCTACAATTACAGATGTAGCAATTTTATACATTATATTTTGTTTAATTGAAAATATTAATTTTATATATTACACCCCACATATAAATGTTATATCTTGTAAGCTCTATAGAGAATTATATAATAAAATTGTTTGATATTTTTAACGAGATTTAATTATTTGCTAGTAATAAATTTCTTTTTTTTTTATGAAACAAAATAAAATGTGCTACGTTTGATTTAAACAATCATAAGCAATAAGAATTCAAATATTTTTATTTACATCATATATATCTTTAAAACAATAATAAAATACTCATTTTTTTCTTTACTTCTATTACAAAGTATGATATTTTCTACTGTTTGATATTGTTTATAAATCCTGTGTGTGCATATGCTAGCAAATATTCGATATAATAAAATATTTTCTTTTTGAAAAATATCCGTGAATAGTTTAAATATATTCTAATAATGATCACCAATCAAATCAAAGTAAAAACTAAGCCAAAATGAAATTTAAAGAAACTAAATATATATCATATTTTATGGCTTCATTAAAGATAGAAAAGTTTCTGAATGTGTCCCCTAAGATCAAATTCATATCCATTAAATGAAATGAAATATAACCATTGAATTTTATTTTTATACCAAAAAAATTAAATGATTCCTTAACCATATATTTTCAAAATAATTTCTGAGTACATTTTCAAAACTTATCTCTTTTAAAAATAATTCCATCATTAATTTTAAGGTAAAATTTGAGCTTTCTTCTCAAGTTACATGAGAATTCTATATTTCTATTGTATAGTAAGTATTTTAAGTTTGCTATAGAAAATGTTCTTTATTCAAAAAAAAATAATAATAATAAATATTTTAAAATAACATTTTCTTAGCTGTTTTTGTTTTGCTTAACTTACATTTATGAAAATTATTTTTGCTATTTATATTTAATAAAAGAACATTTGTTATTTCTTAATTATATTTTTTGCATCCAATAAACAATTAGCTCAAATTTTTCTACAAAAGTTCAGAAAATCATTTTATTATTCCTTTTAAAAGTTATAATAATTATTTTATTAGTTAATGAGAAAAATTTCTAACACTGTACTATTATTGAACTTATTTAAAAAAGCAAAAAGTTGCAATTACAATTCGAATTCATCAACGCATAATTAAGTCATTATGTATATTTACAAAGCAATTAATCATCCCTATATGATTTGCATTTAAAAAGTATCATATTTTAGAACAAAATAAACATTGTTACAAGTTTGTTTAGCAAGTTGCACTTTTGATTTAAGTATCCGTGTTAATTTAATGCATGTGTCAACATTTGAAGAGATTATTTAATGTCTAAATTTGAAATGTTCTCAGTGTTTGTTTTTTATTGAATTACAATTCACTATTTTCTAACTTAATGTATTTCCTTAGATAGTACAGTTATATTAATAAAAAAATTAACTTTAGAATTAGTGATTAATCATTCCATCAGTTAAAATTTGTCTATTTTAATGCATTATATATAATGTATTATAAAACACGTTTTCTAATTCAGTTATATATTGTAAACGATAACACCAATTTGAGTGTTTGCTTTTCGTCTTGATACACATTTAAATTTTCGTTTACTGACAGTAATTTTTACGGTATTTCAGAATATATTACAATGTGCAAAATATATTTAATGTCCGAAGAGACTGTACGAAATCGAATTTTTATTGCATCATTTTAAAAGTTTGGTGACACTTAACTGATGTCCTGAGCGACCAAATGCTGTACCAAAGAAAATTTTCTTGCTGAATCTTCTTTATACTATTAATCATTTGAGATAAATATGAAGCGTTATATATTTGTTGATGTATTCATGAATGTTGTTCAATTATTAGCGATACAGATATTTTAGTTGCATTTTCATTATTATTCTCTCAACTTTCAAATAGGTTCATTTATATCTTAATAAAGATATAAAAATTGAAATATAAAAATATCAAGTACTTTGGTTGAATGTCATTAATTATTCAACATTATAAATTATTATGTTATAAAAAAATTGAGATTTACAATGTTTTTTCTTATGATAGAGTAAAACTTGTGATATGATGAAAATCAAGTTCAATATTGTTAATACGATAAGTTACACAACATACCATGTCATTATATAAATCACGTAAACTTATTCAATGATAAAATAAAAATGAACACTGGAAATTTATTTTAGTAAAAACTCTTTTACATTTTTTAAATGAGTTTCACTTTGTTTTTCAATTTGCTTAAAATAATTATTTAAAATGGAATATATATATATATATATATATATAACCAATAAAAATTTAGGAATCCTTTTCTAATTAACATTGTCTCTATCATTGAGAAATATATACCTTAAGACATAATTGTCTAACTTTCAGCTTTAAAAATAGGTATTCATAGAAACTATTATTAATATTTATTTATTTTAGCTGTTAATATACAACATTTTTTGACAATTTATTATTTATTTAATACATTATGCTAAGAAAATCTTTCTATACTTATATAAATTCAATGCATTTAGAAAATACATTCAACACATTAAAATTATACAAATATATATATATATATATATATATATATATATATAAAACTCCGTATTTTAGTAATTAGTTCAATAATTTAAAATAAAATTAAAGTCACAACTGAAAATTCTGATATTCGAAGATTTATTCCAGAAGTGGTATTTTTACTTTAATTCCCAAAACTGTAAAATATTCAATTAAAATTTTCTGAAATTGTAAGTGATATTTGATGAATGTCATTGTTGAAAAGCATTTCTTATCTAGGCACTTTATTTGTTTAGTGTAGCATAAACTAGACCAAAAAATCCTTGAGTTTTAAAACTACCAAAGTAAGAAACATTAAGTTCAAAGTATCAAGCAGATTTACTAAAAGCATTAAAGGGAATATCAACCAACAAGATATAATATTCTCAATTAGTTAACTCTGCAATATTTTTATCCAAATTTAACTATAACATTATGTATATATATACATATATATAAGTTTATATATATAATTTTAAGAAGTACAAATTTTAAATTTTCCACAATAATTTCATTATGATTTTATTCATCTTTACTTTATATTCAAGTCATGATTTAAATGAAATAATTGCTTACTCCAGACTATATGTCTTGAGAAATGTCGTAAAGTACATTTTGAATGGACGATTAAATCTGATGTTAAGTATTTTGGTTGTAGAATGTGACAATAGTATTAGCTATTCCCAGGAGAATAATCGTGAGGATTAAGTTCTCAGATATGTGATGATGCTACTATTTAACTACATTTAATTCTCCATCTAATTACTTTATAATGGCGTTAATGTACTATATTATGGTAACATTTTCAAACATTTTTCTGTTCATGTTTCACTCTATTTGCTGGAAGATTAAGCATTTGAATTGAAATTTGAAAATGTGCATTGTTGAATTATTAATTGTAAATAAATTAATTTTACAAAACTATTTCTTAAGTGCCTGATACTCGGTAATTCTACTTAGTTAAAAATCTTTTCGAATTAATATAATTTTAGCATTACTACCTTTGTCTTAGATTCCATGAATTAAAGTTTAGGTTTGCATTTACAATAAGGCTTTTTCACGAAACATATTTGACGTCATGATATAAAGTTTAAGTTCAAAAGTTGAGATTGATGATTTAGTACTTGTATGTGAGAGGAAAATATATGCCTTTATAAATAAAAATATACATATTTTATTCTTTTTTTTTTTCAGTTTTTCAATGTGCATACGAATTTGCTCACATGCAAAACATTTAAAAAATGAATAAATTAATAAATACTTTGTAACTCTTTAAATTACCTAATAATATTTGAAATTTAAAAAAAAACTCATTATATTTACATAATCTACAAATATCGGATAATTAAAAAAATTTATAAATTCTCATACATTACAATACATAATTCGTAATGGTTTAAAAGGTGAAATATACTTATCACTTTTGTAATACAGCGTATAGTTATTATGTTTTTGTAAATTTCTTTTTAATACTTTTATATTTTTCTTAAAAAAATGACTGAATAATTATATAAGTAATTACATGAAATTAATAAGCAAAAGTAAAACAAATACTGTAACAGTTATTTTGTAAAATATAAATTTATAAACTTATTTCTAATCTAAAATTTGAAACTTATCTTTACAAATAAACGTACAAAATGAGAAAAATTTTCTTTTCCCTTCAAGTGATCGATAACAGGAAAAATTATTTTTCAGAATCTGTCAAAAACTGCTCCACTTCATTTCAGGTAAAAAATTTAAATTATGATAATTTACTATAAAATTAAAAAAAATATATGCGATCTTTCTTTAATTTCATCTTAAATGGTAGGAAATATTTTTAAATATTTTTTACACTACTTCATGCTGCTAGGCTTCTACCAATCTATTATAACTTAAAAGTTTTAAATTTAATGAGTACAAATTATATTTCAAAACAAAATTTTATTAAACATCATGTCTCTCTATTATAAATCAAGTTCATCTAAAGCAATGATTTATTTATTTTCTTAGAAATTCAACATTTTATTTAATTAGATAAATTATATTATGCAAATTTAAGTTCTCTCACTGACTCTTCATTAAGTATAATGTAATGAAGAATGATTGAATAATTTTTTCAAACAAAATTTTATAACGATTAAAGAAACCTTTTCTAACAGGTATTTATTTACATATTATATTTTAATTTCTTAATTATAAAATAAAAACATAATTAAGTAAAGAAGTTATAAATTTATTGTCAAGTTTTATATTTTTAATTTAGAAGCATTTTTTTATTCTTTTACATAAAGTAAGAACATATAGTTTGTACAGATAAATATAAATAATAGTTTGTATCTAATCCTTTTAAAACTGCATTCGATATAAATGATTATCACAAAAATTTAGTAATATACTCTCAACAGCCATTGATTTTATTTTGTTTTAATATAAATAAAAAATAATTTTTAATACATAAAAAATACTTTCAAATAATATTTAAAAATAAATTTTCAAATTTTATAATATTTTTATTTTATATAATTATATTTTATATAATTTTATTATATTTTTAATGTATAGTTCTAAAAAATATTTATAAAAAAATATTTTTTATGTAAATGACAACCATCAATTTTCACTAAATCCTAATAATTTAAGTAACTACCTTTTATTATAGACAGAACATTCTAACTATGACTAACATTCACAGTAATTTTATTAAAGGATTTTTGAAATCCTCCAACCCATTTTGAAGTCATACGAAATCATTGCCTGAGAAATCGTGATGAAGAATGTAAAGCATTATTAAAGTTATATCTGTGTCACAAAAACAGCTGCTGATATATTTACCTTAGGTAGAAAACTAATTGTAACAAGCTAAAGGCTCGTGATGAATTTGTTAAGGCTTACTGACAATTTGTGAACCTGCAAGTTATAATATTTACTTAATGGAAATCTGATTTAATATCAAATTTTATATAATCAGAAGGAAAGTACTACCATACTAAATTAAATATTGTGTGATATAAAATCGACTCATTTTCAGAATTTGTTTAAAGCACTACATTTGAAAGTATTGTTATAAATTATTAATAGAAGTGGAAGAAAATCCTAATATTCCAGCCAAACATTCCTTTTAATAAATTTTTATGATTTAATTTCTTATGTACTTTTCTGATTTCATTGGTTTGCCTCTTGAATACTTTCATCAAAATTGCATAAAATGACATCACAATATTACCACCATCTTTAATTTTTTTTTTTTTTAGATTTTCATAAAGTTTTTATGATAAGACAAATATTTTCATCAGCAATGATTTAAAATAAATCATAAAAATTATAACAAAACTAATATTAAAATAAAATAGATAAGTAAAGCCATTTGTTAAAAGTGAACGAGGAATTGTAATCCGATAATAAAGGGGTGATCTATATGGATTGTTTGGTAGAATACTTTAATTCCGTAAATAAAAAATATGTCTGCATGAAAATTTTAAATGCCGTACAGTTCTATGCATGAAATCTACCTCTGAAAATTGTTCTAAATTTTTTTTTTACCCTTAGTAAAGTAGCTGTAGAAAAAGTTATTTTATATTTACGCTTACCTTATCATTTATGTAATTATTGAATAATTGAAAGGCATTACAATGATATAAATTGATAAAACAGTAGATTCTTTATGGGACATCACATTTTATATGTTATTACCCTTATGAATTACATTTATGAATAATTTTCATTCTAAAGCTGCAGTCATAAGCTTTTTACTAGTCTAAATGAATTTCATGAATTTCTTTTCACATAAATCGAAGAGTACAGTCCTCCAACATTTATTATCTATAATCTAATTATAATCTAATTTGTAATGATATATCTAACTTTAAAAAAATTCTACGACAAAATATAAATATATTCTCTTTAAGAATAAAGAGGATTGGCGACTCACAGCAATTTATTTTAAATGAATATCACTACTTTGCTTTGATTTTCTCGCTAAAGGTTTCAGATAATCTAAAATCAATGTGATTTTCTTCTTTTGAAAAAAAATATATTTTTTGTAAATATTTGATTTTCTAAAAGAAATAATATTAACTATTCACATTGTATCCGTTTAATAATTATTTTCTTAAACGTGTTTATATCAGTCTAATAGAATGGATAACTAAATTCATTGAGAGAAGGTATTTTATGCAGTATATAGTGTATAAGAAATTCAAAATTATAACTTGCTAAAGGACAAATTAATATGAACATAATTATATTAATATGAGAATTACAAAGCTTTCATTCCTTCGGAATTGTTTCACTCTAAATATGAGTTAAATTGTTAGCATTTCCTTTCGAGTATAGTAGAGTAATCTATGTTATTTTATAAACAGCCAAAAGTAATATATAATTATTCTTAGGTCAGTAAATGTTAACAAAGTTTACTTCCTTATCCCAAACGTCAAAAGTAATCCTGACTTATAATAGTACAGTCGGAATGAAGATTCTTTGGATTAATGATTTCATGCTACACTTGCAGAAGGAAAACTAATAAGTGGCGCTAAATTTTTAACTAAATTTTTAATGTTCTTATTTAATTTTAACAGTCAATGGGTATGTAGTATTTATATCCGTAAATCCTGAGCAGAAACAAAAGTCAGAGTGAAGGCAACGAGTTTCCATCCATGATTTAGATTATGGTTTAGTGTAAGTCCATATTTTTAGAAGAAGCACGTTTTATTGAAAAAAGCTGGAAGTGAATAAGTTAAAATTTTGTGAAACTAGGGCTAGAATAGCTCAAAAGATAAAATATGTCATTGCTATCTACACAAATCATATGATAAATTCTAAAATGTATGCATGAAATATGGTATGTACTTTCATAAATTGCTCTTAAATCAAGTATGATAGTAATTGATAATAATAAGTAACTGATACATTTGCTCAGTGAGGAATATATTTTGTATAGAATATTAAGTAATATAATAGGAAACTACGTCAATATATTTACCTGTTAAATAAAAATGGAAAAATATTTTATTTTTGGGTAAAATTTAAAACTTCTGTTATTTTTACTGTTTTAAATAAATATGGATAATTATATTTAAAAATCTTCATTTTATGTTTTATATTTTCTCTAAATACTATAAAAAATATTATATTAATTTAAATAAAATTAAAATGAAATTTTATTAGATAATAAAAGTAGAAATATTTTGCCCCTTTGGTCTCCAACACAGAATTTGTAGGGTTTGAAGAATTTGAAGAAGTTGAATTGAAGAGAAAGCAGCAGTAGACTTAAACAATTAATTTTATAATTATGTTTGTAAAAAAATTTATATTCTTTATAGGCGTTAAGCTATTTTCATTATGAAGTTAAAAAGATATTACGTATGCAAAGCAGATTAACCCAAATAATTTGGTGTAAAAATTCTTATCTAGATAAGGTACGCTGAAAATATAGATTTATTTAGATAATAGCTTATATTATCCTCCAAATGAAGCTGATTCTGTGATGAAATGTGAGATTTATTTAAAAAGAATTGTAAAAAATTTGCATAAATTTAAATTCAAATACAAATTGTGTATTTTATTTCCGATTGGCGAATTTTATATAGTTAAATCGATTCCTTATATATATATATGTCTGTGTGCTATTGATTATACTACAATAAAGCATGTCAAGAATTTTTCTTGAAAATAACGGAAATACTACTTTTATAGAACTCTTTTAAAATAAACATGAATAATTACATGAAGAAAATTAAGAACAATAAACATGTTCTTAAAAACTGACTTAAAAGTGAAAAATGGTTATTATATTGGGAACATGTATCATACAATCAAAACACAATATAAGAATACTAAAAAATATGAACTTATTCTTATAAGACTTTGCATGTTTTGCATTTTGTAGAATTAATATTCATAAAGATTGTCATATTCAAATGAATATTTGGTTAAAATAAGCTTAAGTTTGTCATATTCAATGTTGTTTATCAATAGAATAACGTTTATATTTTAGGATGTTTTTTATTACTTTCACTACGTGTAATTTTTATTTCCACTATAATTCATTAAAATAAGTATTAGTGCCTTGAATCAATGAATACAATATTTTATTTTCAAATTACATGTAATGAGATATAGTAAAAATGCATCATTATTATGCATAACATATGAGAAGTTTCTTTTTCTTATTTTAACTATTAAAATTGCATTTTAACTATTCGATAATTTAAATTGAAAGTCTGTTAACTTGTCTGTAATCTTTCTCAAAATTTTTGCCATTGAAAATATTTTAAGTGTAGCTTATACAGTAGATATTTATCCTCACATTATTATAAGACAAATAAAATTCTCATTTACGTTAATATACTGATTTTATTCCAACTTTTTTTTTCTTTTTTTTGCACAATAGCATAAATATTTAGAAATTTTATATTAGGTATCACAGGAAATATGAAACATTGTAGCATTTGTTTTATTGGTGAGAAGGTAATCAATAATACCCTGTTTTTGTATTATTGATTAATTTTATTACAATTTTTAGTTAATTTGATGAAAATATGTACAATTACATCTTAAAGCTTAGTGTATTAGTCAGTTTTAAATAATTATTGAAACTAAAATATATCGCAAATATAATAATTGAATTTTTAGCATGTGTAAGAAACAGAAATTTGTACTGTTTAATTTTATTATAATTGGTTAAAACCATTTTGTTTTCTACCAATTTTCTTATTATTGACTTTTGTAATTATTACTTACTGCATATTTAGCTCTTAATCATATAAAATCTTTTAAAATCTAATTAGTTTAAAAAAAGGAAATATTTTTAAGACTGAATTAAACTTACGTCTATGAAATTCGGATCAAAGTTGTTTATTGATTCAGGAAAAACGGAATCACTTTTAAGTTACAAAGAATTATAATTAGTTTATTTTTTATTAAATTAAACAACATATATTAAACAGAATGAGTTATACGAATAAAATTTCAACGTTTACCTATGAAATGCCAGCTGTTCTTTTAATTAAATAGAGATAGCACTTTTGTATTAGTAGTCAAAACTTCTCCAAACAATGAAAAGAAAAAAAA